>CAUYQG010170758.1:0-11378 GCA_963574415.1 Tarsius wallacei | reverse complement strand
AAATAAAAAATAAGAAAAAAAAGACTCTAAGCTGAGTCATGAGGGAGGACAAGAGGAGACTAATGAAAAAGTAAGAAAGTGATGGGGTCAATGAACTTGACATCACAAAAACCACAATAAATGGTAGCAGTGAAATACTAGAGCAAGTAAGCTGAAATAATGGGAAGGCAGGATTGACAAGTAAATATTTGAAAGTTTTTGAAAACGGTATAGTCGTGGGAATGGATTTCCAAGGTAGAATGAAGGAGAAGGTCATTATAGGTGAGGAGACAGAGAATATGAGACCATATTTTGAGTGGTCCACACGAATGCTGCACATCAGGGGAAAGGAGTACAGAGGCATGAGCTGAATTTTTCTATGTATGACAGGTAGTGGCCAGGGTGGCAGTTGGGATTGGGAAATGAGAGGACTCTTTGCAGGAGGTAGAGGGAGAACTGGCACAGCAGAAACAATAAACAGGAACAACACAGAAGACACGTATCTCTTTTCTTGGCACTGAGGTGGGATGTGGGAGACACATCGGCTTCCAGGTGAGGTGAAGGCTTCAAGGAACAGGGAACCTAGTGTCAGTCATGACATGATAATGGTAGACGCTTTGGAGATGGGGTCAGACTGGGGGATTTACGGGAAGGATGCCATAAGACATGAAGTCAAAGGACAAACAGGGAGACTTGGTCTTCTGTAGAGGAATGAACTTCGTGGGGACGTGGAATGGGATGGATTAGGCTCTTCAAGCACAGTGGGGATCTTTTGATTTTTGCCCCAAATACTTAGCTCAGTATTGTGGCTTCTAGCCAGCTGCTTTCTCTGACTCCACATAGTGGGATAGGACTTTGGGGTGAATAAAACAAGGAGAGCAACTGGGAGGTAGGTAGAGTAGGGGGGAGATGATGAGGGAATTTTGGACGTGCCCATTTTAGTGCCTGACAGCCACATTGACAGTTCATTTGGCAGTTGAATACACAAGTGAATAGCAAATGTCAGTGAAGACAGACATCATGTGGATAATCAAATTATAATGAATGACTCTTAGGAATGTCAGTCACCTTGCACATTTCCCTTCCCACATATTTCTGAAAGGTCTGCCCTTTAAAGGGTTATATGTGATCAAGAATCAGTCAATATAAGTGGTTGCCTATTTCCACTTAGCAAAGGAATGGAGCTCATGCCTGGACTTTGAAACTGAACTGAGATCATTGACTTGCTATGAAGCCATGCTGAGAGAGGAAGACTTTCTGAAATGGCCCTCAGAGATGTCCCACCCTAATCCTTGGGATCTGTGGATCAAATGAGGTATCACTTCCATGATTATGTTATGCATTTGGCATGGTTAACCTTGAAATAGGGAGATTATCTTGGATTATGCAGATGGGCCCAGTGTAATAAAATGAGCCCCTTTCAAAGCAGAGTTTTCTTGTCTGGGGACAGGAAGCAAGCCAGGGAGATTCAAGGCATGAGGGGAATTCAATGTGTTCTTGCTGGATTGAAGATGCAGGGGCCATGGGAAAGGAATGCAGCCTCAAAGAACTGAGAGAGTTGACTGCTAGCTAGGAAATGGGGACTTAGACCCACAACTGCAGGGGATTCAATTCAGCCAACAGCCTGCATGAAAGTTTGGAAGTGGATTCTTCCCCAGAGCCTACATATGAGTCTAGTCTTGCCATAACCTTGATTTTGGCCTTGTGGGTCCTAAGTGGAGAACCCAGCTGGATTTTGCTGGGCTTCTGACTTACAAAACTGTGAGTTGATTATGATTATGATTAATGGGAGTTGTTTTCCATTTGTGGGGGTTTTTTTTGAGTTGGAATTTCACGCTGTCACTCAGGCGGGAGTGCAGTGGCATGCTCACGGCCACTGCAGCCTCCACCTGCTGGTCTTAGGTGGTTCTTCCGCCTCAGCCTTCCAAGTAGCTGGAATTACAGGCATGTGCCACCATGCCCAGCTAATTTTTTTTTTAAAGATGTGGGGTACAATTCAAGGACAGGTATACAAATGTTCATTATGCAGGTATTCTTGTTGATGAGGTGTACCCTTCCCTCCCCTGGCAGTTTTCCTCAACTGCCAATCCCACCCCCCTTCATTTTTTGATTTTTTTGTAGAGATGAGGTCTCGCCAAGTTGCCCAGGCTGATCTTGAACCTGTGGGCTCAGGCAATCCTCTTACCTCAGTCTCCCAAGGTGTTGGGATTATAGGAATGAGCCACTGCACCTGGCCTTGTGGTGGTTTGTTATTCAGAAATAGTTAACTGGAACAAACACACATGGACACTCATGTTCATTGGTCTCTTCTGTCTTGTATTAGGAATCAGTCATCATTTCTACCACAGTCCATCCCGGTACACCCAGATATCTGTGAGGGACATCATAGGTATTGCCGCTAGCTTATTGGGGGACAGACCCCTGAATTCCTGGGGCAATGGCCTTTCAAAGCACTCCACTCAGGTGTAGGAGAGATAAGGTAGATGTCAGTAGTGCTGGCCTTGGACTTAGATTTTCTTTTCTTTTCTTTTTTTTTTTTTTTAGTCAGAATCTCACTCTGACCCCCCCAGGCTGGAGTGCAGTGGTGCACTCACAGCCACTGCACCCTCGACCTGCTGGGCTTAGGCTATCCTTCCATCTCAGCCTTCCAAGTAGCTGGAACTACAGGCATTCACCAAGATGGCTATTTTTTTGATTTATTGTAGAGACAAGGTCTTGCCAAGTTGCCTAGGCTAGTCTACAACCCATAGGCTTAGGCAATCCTTTCATCTCGGCCTCCCAAAGTGCTGGAATTATAGGTGCAGGACTAGGATTTTCTAGGAACCAGGAGAAGGACATAAGGTATAAAAGGGTGAAGGTGCTCATCCATGCTAGTCAAGAGAGGAAATGAAGCTAAGCAGGAGCAGACAAATTTAGAAGATGAAAGGAAGGACCCAGATGCCAGAGGACCATGATGAAAAAGCGGGGAGAGAGAGGGTATAGGTAACCATGTGGGAACTGGAAGGGTAGGAAAATGAAGTCAAAGAGTAGAAAAGGATTACAGGAGGAAACATTTTCTAGGAAACACATGGAAATAGAATATTCTCATTGCTAGCCCCTTTCAGGAATCCCACTGACCTGGCACAACAGGGCTCCCACTTAGGGCCTAAACTAAAACAATTCTGGTTCTCAGCACTCACCCAAGAGCCCCCCCCCACTTTCTGTGTCCCATTCTTGTTAACTAGAGATTCTTCTTCCCTTCCATCTCTTCCTTAGGTTCTCTCCCCTTTGCTAATAACTCTTATCTGGATGATATTCTCAATGGCGAGGGTGTATGAGGGACCAGATGGGTAATACACAGCATCTAGGCGCCCACCCTCTTCTCTACTCCATTCTGGAAGTGGAGCCTGAGACAAGAACTTGGTCCTGGAAAGTGATCCCACAGAACAAGGTTGTGGAACTTGGAGAGGGACACAGGGAAAGGAAAAACTGATGCAAGGGTGCGTTTTAGAGATCATTGCTGTGGGCATTGAGGGCTTAATTACATTTCTGAGAGTTGTACAGAATGCCCCCCCCCACAGTGGTTCATCTGAATAATGAGAGGCTGGTGCATATATCTGCAGCTCCTATCCCAGTAGCTGAGAGTTGCCCCTAGAGGCATTAACTACATCCTATCCCTGCATTTATACTTCTGGCCGTGCTTGTGTAAAGGCCAAGAGGATTTTTTTCTGGGGCAGAAAAGCCCTGGGGCAGAAAGCAAAAGAAGTTTGCAAAGAAGAGACATAATGGTAAATAAGTATATGGGGGGAAAATGCTCAACATCATCAATCATTAAGAAAATGCAAATCAAAACCACAATGAGATACCACTTCACACCCACTGAATGACTATTTTAAAAAGATATAATAACAACTGTTGGAGAGGATGTGGAGAAACTGGAACCCCCATGCATTTCTGATGGGAATGTAAAATGACACAGCTGTTTTGGAAATAATAGTTTGGCATTTTCTTAAAAAGTTAAACATAAGCTTGCTATATGAACCAACAATTCCACTCCTAGGTATAACATACCCAAGATAAAGGAAAACTTATGTCCACACGAAGGTTTGTACAAGAATGTTTATTATAGCATTATTCATAATAGACTAAAAAAAGAAACAACCCTTGGCTGAGTGCACTGTCTCACGCCTGTAATCCCAGAACTTTGGGAGGCTGAGGTGAGAGAATTGCTTGATCCCAGGAGTTTGATACCTGCCTGGGCAACATAATGAGACCTCATCTCTATAGAAGGAGGAGGAGAAGGAGGAGGGAGAGGGGGAGGGGAAAGAGGAGGAGGGGGAGGAGGAGGAGAAGAAAAGAAAAAGCAAAAGAAACAACCCAAGTGTCCATCAACTGGTAAATGATTAGAAAAAAGTGTGGAATATTTATATAATGGATTACAGTTTAACAATAAAAGGGAACAAGCTACTGATATTAATACAAGCTATTATAGGGACAAACCTAAAAATCATGCTAATTAAAAGAAGCCAAACATTTACATGAAATGTCCAGAGAAGGCACATCTATTGAGATAGCAGTTTAGTGGTTGCCTGGGCCTAGAAATGGAAAGGATTGATTGCAAATGGATGTGATATGGTGGAAATGTTTTAAAACTGGATGATGGTGATGTTTGTGCAACTTTATTTTCTATAAAAGTCACTGAAGTGTAAACTTAAAATGGGTGAATTTCACTGTATGTAAATCATATCTCATAAAGCTGTTGTAAAAAGGAGGAGGAGAAGCAGGCATCAGCCCACCTGCATAGGACTTTCCCCAAAGCTGCGCTGAAATCACATTGGGTTGAGGGGTATGAACTGGGACACTAGACTCCATATTCATCCCCGTCCTGTTACAGATGAGGAGACTGAGGCTCACCAATCATCATGAATGCCTTGGTGAATCTATGGTGGATTCACAGAGGTCCCCAGGTGACAAAGGCCTTGTACTGGTCCAGGCCAGGGCTCAGGATCACCCTTCCTCCCTTTCCCCACAGTGCCCTTAGAATGAAGACTACACACGGACTTGCTGCCATTGTCACTTTATTCAGGACATGCTAATACCAGGGCATAGATCCCCAGTCAGGGGCAGGCGGGTGTGCATGGGTGAAGGTCAGTGCCGCTGAGCCCCATGATCACAGAGGGACGGCGGTGGACTCATCCAGGTGAACCTGTCAGCGCTTTGAGAAATCACCTCCTGGGGGACAAGCCAGGGGTAGATGGGCTAGCAAAAGAGGTAGGTTGGTCAGGCCGGAGAGCGCTCAGAGGAGAGAAGGAAGAGCGGCCAGGAAGAAGCCAGAGCAAATGCCAGCCCTTCCACTGCGCTTCACCCAGGCGCATCGGAGTCCTTCCATTCCTGTTTCCCTCACCTGCCACACAGCGGGACCTCAGATTATCATACACCGCGCGTACTTAATGAGAACAGGCACCTGTCAGGCACATCACACGCATGCTCTCACCAAGTCCTCCCAACAAGCCTGTAGCGAAGTCAGACCCACTTCAAAGATGAGATCAGGGAGGCTTAGTAAGGAAATAGATGAGCTGGATTTAAACTAGGTCTAAGCACTCCAGACACCCACGCTTACGCACGATTGGAGAAGAAAGGAAGAAGAATGCTGAGAAGAATGCGGGGAGGGACGTCTCAGGGCGGAAGGACTCATAGAAAGGATGGGGCGAGGAGCGACATGTGTGTTGAGTCGGGCTCAAAACACCCGGTCCTCGCCCAGACCCCGCCCTCACCCCGCGCTCACCCCGCCCCGCTCCGGCCCTGCCCCCCGAACCCCGCCCAGCCGGGAGCCCAGCCCAGACCCACCCTGGCAGGCGCTGCACTGGCAGCTGTGAATGACCGGTAGCACCACCGGCTCTGTGCGGCCATCCGGACAGCGCAGGTTCAGGATCCGCACGGGGCTCTCGGGGTCCAGGCGGTAGCTACAGCAGTCACACTGGCTCTGAAGGTACGGCTCCTGGGCGAGAGACAGAGCGGCTAAACTGGGGCCAAATGGAGTCTCCTCCCTTCCCTTGGTCTTTCCCATCCAAGGGGTGTGGGGCGGAGGAATGACCCGATCCCAAGCAGTGAGCCGGGCCTGGGAAGGAATTGTCACCACCAAGCCCCCTTCCGCAAGCAGCCCACCTCCTTCACTCCTGCCCCCACCCCTCTGAATGTCCAGCAACCTTCAGGTTAAATGAAAGCTTTGAACATGCCCATCACGGCATCCTAGCTGCAGGTGGAAACACATAGCTT
Organism: Tarsius wallacei; assembly: GCA_963574415.1. Classification (NCBI taxonomy): domain Eukaryota; kingdom Metazoa; phylum Chordata; class Mammalia; order Primates; family Tarsiidae; genus Tarsius; species Tarsius wallacei. The sequence continues at coordinate 5,144 of CAUYQG010170758.1, read as the reverse complement.
CTACCTCAGGGGGCTTACAGTCTAGTTAGAGAGGCCGACTAATAACACATGAAACGGCAAATAATTAAGTCCTAACCACACAGTTCTGATCCGAGTGCAAAGTGAGTTCTCACTCCAAAGCAGACCTCTCTTGTCTTGTGGTTATAAAGTACTGCTAAGTCCCACTGAGCATTTGATGTAATTTTATGTATAGTTATATTTTGAAATAGGAAATAGGAAGTATATTCATGCAATACCAAGTTCAAAAATTACAAAAGGTTGTTCCGTGAGAAAAATCTCCCTCCAATTTCTATTCCACTATCACTCATTTTCTTTCCTCAGAAAAAGAAAAACAAAAACCTTAATCACTTTCATTCTTTCCTCACTCTATGTTTTAAAAATTCCAAAAGTGACTTGGGAAAGCATCCCCAGGAGGTGCAAGAAGCATCCAGGGGAGCGGTAGAGTGGCTGAGGATTGAGGCACAGTGTCTTTGGGGACCACGTAGGAAAGCATCTTGGCCTTCCAGGACTAGATAGGCAGGTGGGTTGAGGCAGGAGGGATGGCTGAAGAGTTGAAGCACTGTAAGGCAGTGCCCTGGATCAGGAGTGGAATGGTGGAAGCCGAACTGGAGAAGGACCCTGGCAGGAGGGAGCTCAAGTCCCAGCTCTCCAGGTTCAGGGCGAGGGCAGTTAGGGTGGCACAGAACTCTTAGGAAGATCCTAACAAGGAGAAAGTCTGGGCTTCTGGGTCCAGGGAGGACAAGAGCAGAGCACTGCCAAAGACTCAGAGTCAGCTTCTGGAGCCTGTGGTACCCCTGGCAATGCTATCTGTAGAAAGTGTCCCATAAGGGCTCTCGCTCACTGTGTGATGGATTCTGATTTCAGAGGCTAACTCAGCTCCTCTGTGTCTTTCTTTGCTGGTGTCCTGGCTTATCCCTGAGGGCGGCAGTGGGCCACAGGACATGCTCTGGAAGCTGTGTTGGGCCACAGCAGGAAGAGACCTCCCTGGGAGCGGGTGCAGACACCCAGCGACACCTCTGAGCCAACCAGCGGATGCAGACCACCCCTTTCCTGGCCCTCTGCATCCTTAACTTCACTATTAACTCCATAAGAACTGACTGTGCACTGTGTGTCCTCTGGACTTTGCCCAGGTCCTGGGCTCAGGGCAGGCCCTCAGGGGCTGCTGGCTGACCTGACTCCCCTGGGCCTGGACATTAGTCCCCTTGCTCACCTCAGGCATGACGTTGGTGCTGGATGGGCAGTGCCCACTGCAGTAGCTCACTTCTACCTGGTCCAGGTAGCAGGGGCCCTTGGTGAGGTTGCGAAGCTCTGTGCGATGCTGGCAGGTGGCTGATGGCTCTTCTGTGAGGAGGGACATCGAGTGTGGTGGGAGGTGGAGGCAGGGAAGAGGAGGAGGCTGTGACTAAGGGGCTGAGTGGGGAGTGGGACAGAGCCTGGGTATGAGGGGAGCGTGTTGGGGTGGGGGGTGACCAGGTGCTATAATGCACACTAGGGGTCTTCACTCCTCTAATCCCCATGGTAGGCAGGCCTAGGGAAGGTGGGCACATGCCAGGCTGAAAAGGCCAGGCATAGGGGCAGTTGGGGAGAAGGGTTCAGACTAGGGAGAGGCACCACAAGAGGTACCACAGGCTCCCTCCATACCCGGAGTCTCCTGGCGGCAAGTGGGGCAACAGGTCCCTGGCTCCTGCACCATCACCTTGCCCTGTGGAGGGAGTGATCCTGATTCACTTGGGAGGGCGGTACTGACCCTCATAGCCCAGCCCTGCCTGCCCAGAGGCCCTAAGACCAGCCTCGGAGGAGGACCCCAAGAAGGATCCTGGCGAGCCCCACCACCAAGTAGACAGCAGGGCTGCAAGGAGTACCTCAGCACAGGTGAGAAGGGGGCAGTGCTGGATGCAGACAGTCCTCCCACTGAGGCAGCGGCAGTGCTCACAGGCCTCCTGCCATTCGGATCCGGGCTGGGGAACGTAGAGGGCAAGCCTCCTCTTGGTCTCTCTCACTTGGAGTCTTTTCTATAATAACATCCCGATCTCCAAACCCAGCCTATCCAGGGCAATGGACTTGGACTGGAGTGGGAAAACCAGAGACTCAGGAGAGAGATGGACCAGTAGGGTCAGCCTATGGCCAAGCCCTACTGGCTGCTGCAGGGACAGGAAGTAGGGAGAGGAGCCAGTGGAGTTGCAGGTAAAATTCAGTAGATAGAGAGACCTGGGGTCAGGAAGGGGTGGGTGGCAGCAGAGAGGGGTGTAGTGTCTCACCAGGTGGGGACGCCCGAGGTGCCAACACTCGCAGAGGTCTGCGGGGACGCAGGGGCCTGACTGGCTGCGGAAGTGCCCGGGCTGGCATACACAGCCCGAGGCCTGTGCCACACTGCAGTTGTTCCAAGTCTCCGTGGTGTTTATTTCCTGGCACGTCTGCTCACAGGGCCCCGGCTCCCCAGGGGCCACCTGCTGCCACATTTCCCCAGGGGGGCAATCTGCCAGGGAAGACCACCCACCCCACCTTTCCGTTTAGTCCTGGGTCCAGCCTCCATTCTCTCTGCTCCCAAGCTGAGCACCCCCCGAGTCCCTCCTGCTCTTCCCATGTGCTGCCTCCCTGGTTGCATCAGCCTCCAACCACACCTCTTGGTATTATCCACCCACTCAAATACTAGCTGGGCCAGGACAGGTCTCACCTCCTCCAGGAAGCTTCCCCTGACCAATCTAGTCCACCTGACCTCTCCAGTTTTGGCACCAATGCAACATACTGTGGGTGCTACCGGTTTGTCAGAGACCCAAAGATGGTCCCCTGCCTCTACCTGTTTGAGTGGATGGTCTGTCCTCACTAGCCAGGCTGGGAGTGCCCAGGGGATGACCATCCTTATGTGTCTGTCTCCATGGAGTCCAGCATGGCAGATAGGCCCTTGGTCTTTTTTTTTTTTTTTTTTTTTAGTGAGAAAGCAGGATTTATTAAGAGGACAGAAAAGCTCCCACAGTAGGAGGGAACCCGAGGAAGTTGCCTGGGCCCTTGGTCTTGATCAAATGGGGAAACACCACACAGGGCAAACATCAGTGGCCTGGGGACTACCAGGCCAGGCTTCTTGTTTCCACTCACCCCCCTGGACCTATTTCCTCACTGGCAGGGAGAGACCTTTCCACTTCCTGGCATCACTCACAGCCCCGGCTTTGTTTGCACACAGTGTACTTTTTTACTTTTTAGAGACAGGGTCTCACTCTGTCACCAAGGCTGGAGTGCAGTGGTGCAGTCATAACTCACTGTAGCCTCAAATTCCTAGGCTTAAGTGATCCTCCTGTCTCAATCTCCCAAGTAGCTGGGACTATAGGTGTGTGCCACCACAGCCAGTTAATTTTTAATTTTGTAGATATAGAGTATTGCTATGGTGCCCAGGCTGGTCTCAAACTCCTGACCTCAAGCAATCCTCCCACCTTGGCCTTCTAAAGTGCCGGGATTACAAGCATGAGCCACCGTGCCTGGATCTCCACCTTGGGAGGGTAGACCATACTGAGTGCCCAGGGAGCACTGGGCAGACAGTGATGGGTCTCAGGTTAGAAAGAGGTAGATGTAGACAGACAGAGAAGGACTTCCTGAAAGACACAGGTTTGCCTAAAGTGTGGGTAGGGCCCTCTTCTCTTCCTCAGCCCGGCCTTGGCTTTGAAGGGGCAGCAGGGCATGGACAGCCACATCTCACCCTGACAGTCGGCAAGGGAGCAGCTGAAGGCGCCACCTTGGCAGATACTGGGAAGACAGAAGCACATGCTCAGATGCCTCCCGCACCCTCCTCCCCACCCATGCTCAGCAACCCCTTCCCCATCCCCTTTCCCTCCCCTAGCCCAGGCCCTCACCAGCGGGTGCAGTTCCAGGTAAGCACAGTCCCTGGGGGAAGCTCCTGGGCCTGCTCTTCAAGGGTCAGGGTGAGGCCCCAGGGCAGAGAGAGCTGGGTGCAGGGGCAGGCAGCGGGGGGCACACACGTGCCATTGTGCAGCAGCTGAGGCAGGGAAGGCTCAGTAACACTCGGACCAGCACCTCTTCCTTCCCCACCCACCTGCTTCCTCTGTGTAAGAGTCAGGACATGGTACCAGTACCCACCTGCCCTTCAGGACAGCCACAGCTGGGCTGGCAAGGTTCCTGCACACAGATGGCACCAGGCTGCAGATGTGAGCAGAGGCGCGGGCATGAGGTGGCACAGGCATTGAGCACCTGGCCAGGAGAGCACTCTGTGGGGAGCACACAGATAAGGAGGCGGACATGACCCGGCACCTCCAGTCCCAGGGAAGGGGCTGCCATGGGTCCTGGCTCCTCTCCCACCCCTGCCCCCCACAGCTGGAATGGGTTCTGGGCTCAGCAGCAGGGGAAGGAAGGGCTGGCACTCACCACCCAGGGCGCTCACCAGGGCAGGGCTGCAGGTTACACTCCTGCTGATGCTGCATGTCCTCGGCCTGGCATGGTGCCCCCCCAGGACTCTCCTCACAGCTCCGATGTCGCTCCATGGTGCCCCCTCCACAGGGAGCCGAGCAATTGCTCCAGGCTGACCAAGGCCCAAGGAGTGGACACTCACGGTGTGGGCACACCAGGGACCCATTGACACAGGAGCTGTGGACAGAGGTGTGCAGAAAGGGTTCAAGTCCTGAGACATGGTGAAGAGAACCTTCACTCCCCAGCAATGCCCATAGCCCCTCTGCCCCCTGCCCACACCTCCACCCAAAGCTCCCCTGGCCCAGTGGCAGCCATACCAATTTTGGCAGTCCAGCTGCACCACCTGACCTGGGGCCAGCTCCCATGAAGCATTGGTGCTGGGGAGGCCACAGCGGCAAGAGGGGATGGGCACACAGTGCCCGTCCTGGACCAGCTGGCCGGGGGGACAGCGGCAGCCTGGGATGGGGGTGGGGAGGACAAACAGTATTCAGTGTTCGGCAAGGCCATGATGGATCCCTCTGGCAGTCAGATGAGTCCAAGGCCTGATCTCCACGGCATCTCCTCATGACCCTGCACAGGAAGGGGCCACCTAGTGCGTGGGCACCACCCAGTAACCCTTCCGGCCAGCTGTGAACAACCTCATGGATGCAGCCTGTCTTGATGGTGCCTCACTGTACGAGGCACAGTGGAATCTACTTATAAAAAACTGGAATCTACTTATAAAAAATTGT
>CAUYQG010170755.1:0-26018 GCA_963574415.1 Tarsius wallacei | reverse complement strand
AAAGAAAGCCTTTGATTAGCAGTAGTGGGAAACTGCCAGGGGGAGTGGGATTGGCAGTTGAGGGAAACTGCCAGGGGAGGGAGGGGCACACCTCATCAACAAGGGTACCTGCATAATGAACATTTGTATACCTAACCCTGAATTTACCCCACATCTTCAAAATAAAAATTAAAAAATAAATAAAGAAAGTAAGCCTATGTCAGAGGACTTGGAGCACAGAAAAACCCATGGTTTGGCCTAGTGTTTCATAGTTTTATCCATAGATTTTCATTTGCTTTCACTTGCTTCAAATAATTTAGCATTGCATGGTGGTGGGAGGAATGCTGTGCCGCTGAGAACTTGCAGCAGAGGCAGAGGAAGACGTTTCTAACTAGCTGCATTTCATTTGTGAGGCTGGCGATTTGATGGAGAAGTTTTAAGAAGATTGCTAAACCCGGAGGAATTGTCCCAGAAGAAAATCATCCTCATGTAATTTATGATACAGAAGCAAATGCCATGCTTTATTGTCATTTCTGAGTTTCCACAGAGCATCTAACATCACAAGGCCATGTTAGGACAAAGGGTTTGACTCTTCAGCAATTTGATGAGTTTTGCTTTTCCTTTTAGAATTTGCTCTCATGTCCTCTGTTTTCTCACAAGCCCCCTGTTTTCTTCTCAGTTAGCAGGAACTAGAAAGACACTCCGCTGACTAGTTCTGAAAGATGGCTGTCCTCCTCCCATTGTTTCGTCCTTCCCACTCCTTTCCCGGCTGACAACCCCATGTATGACATTCTCTGCCGCTGGTTTTTTGAACTGATTCTGCTTTTTTTTTTTTTGAAAATTTCCCTCTATCCCCCCAAAAAGATTCAGAGACATACCAGATACCACTAAAACATTCATTTATTGCCTCTTCTACCCCAAGCATTGTAAATAAGAAATCATTTGCTACAAATTGAGTGTTAGATCATTTTCTTCCAAAGGTCTCTTCCAGCTGTGGATAGAGACCATGATCACTTCTGAAGAGACACACTATCCAGCTACCAAGGAGAGGCCATGTGAGGAAACATTACCGTCTGTGTAGGGCTACTTGGCAAATATTTCCAGCTGGTGAAGATTCTGAGAAATGGTGCACCTTTCACTCTTTCTTTTCCACTTGTTGTGTCAGGCCTCCAAATCCAATACCCGTGGGGCCAAAATTTTTGGCATAGCAAACTGAACGAGAAAGGGGTGAGGGGAGAGAGAATACACTGGTTAGTATCATTATTTCAGGGCACGGTCCTTCCACCTGTTGCTGACGTCCTTCTGATAAATGCTTACATTCGTTCACTTTTGCATAAATTAAACCACACTTATATTAGATCTGCTAATAAGAATTGTTTATACTTCACACTTTACTAAGTGTGTTTACAGACATTTTCTCGTTTGAGTCGGCGTACTGTGGAGTGCCCGCCCAGTCTCATCGTCTGGTGCCTCCTGCCTGCTGCCCCCCTTTCTACACCCCAGGCACCCAGACCCCTTGTAGTTCCTGGCTCAGGAGTCTTCGTCACCACGGCTCCCTGTTCTTGGAATGCCCCCTCTCAAGCCCACACTCAACCTTTAAGCCCCAGAGGAAGGTGCCTTCTCGGAAGCCTACCCCATCACCCCCTGCTGATGCCTTTGTTGGTGACCACATCATGAATGTTCCTTTGCCATAGCTTTTCTTTTTTCATTTTGAAATGCAATAGGCCCAGTGCAGTGTGTCTCACGCCTATAATCCCAGCACTTTGGGAAGCCAAGGTGAGAGGATTGCCTGAGCCCACGGGATTGAGACCAGCCTGGGCAACTTGGCGAGACCTCATCTCTACAATAAATCAAAAAATTAGCCAGGCGCGGTGACGTGTGCCTGTAGTTCCAGCTACTTGGAAGGCTGAAGCAGAAGGATCACTTGAGCTTAGCAGGTCGAGGTTGCAGTGGCCGTGAGCTTGCCATGCACTCCAACCTGGGTGACAGTGAGACTCCAGCTCAAAAAAAAAAAAAAAAAAGAAATGCAATGATTTGTTTCCATGCTGATCTTCCTGGTGACTGCAGCAATATTGTAGGATATGATGACCTATGAGTGCTCAGGACCCTCTCTGTCCTCTACTGTCCGGAGCCGGCGACCATCTGTCAGCTGGAGGGGTAGCTCCATCCTGCATCAGCATGGAACAGCACTGGCAACTTACAGCCTTGATTTGTGAAATCCTCCCTCCTAACCCCCTTCCATGGCTCCCCCTGCTGCATACATATGGGGAGGTTCTTGAGGCCCTGTCATGAAGTGATGAAGCTCCACTGAACCACAGAATAGGCCCAGGAGATGCTTGGGGGTTGAGGACACATTGTCTTGGCCTTAGAGAATCCTTTTCTTTTGTAGTGTCGGGAAGGAGTTAAGCCTCTGCTACCTCTCCTCAAGATGGAGGGATTATGGAAACAGTGAGGGGCAGAGCTGTGAGGACCAGCAGGAAACCTGGATGTGTCCCTGTATCACTGAGTGATGTGCAGCATAGAAACAGAAATGTTGGGAGGGAGGGAAATAGTTATGTTGTGATAAACTCAAGTGAGACCACAGAGCTTACCCTTCTGTCGCCCCTATCTGTCACTCAGTTGGACAGGGAGTGCTTGGACTTTTGTCCAGGCCTGAGACCTCTTACAAGGCCAGAAGCAGAGTGACCTCCTCTTCTTCTCTCCCCCAGGCATTCAGCTGCCTTGAACCAGTAAGCATCTGCGAGGATCTCGCCCCTGCCAGGTGCTCCAATGGAGACGACCAGAGCTGGGCCAGGTGGGAGATTTCTTTCCTTTAGGTGGCTTTGCTCCCCTTCCTGAGAACCCAAATTCTACCCAGGCTGAGCCGCCATGCCTCCCAGCAGACACAGGCCTCTGGGCATGGACACAACTTCCCTTTCCAAGGACCCTTGTTGGGAAAACATATCTCAAGAAAGTCTCCGGAGTCACTCACCTTTGCAATAAAGTTCCCCGTCTTTGTCAGTGACGTTCGTGGACTCCAGACTCTTCCCACAGATGGCGCAGCGGAAACAGGTCTTGTGCCAAGGCTGAGGGGCACAGGAGAGTCTCATGTTTAGGGAGATGGGCGGCATATTCTGCTTCCACTTCAAGTTCTCTGACCAGCAGCATACAGAGGCATGGCACTGTCCTAACCATTCACTTATCTAATGGTCCACAGAATAATTTTTCCAGGGGTTTGGAGAAAATGAGATGTTACTGCTAGGCCAGCCATTCTCAGAAGCCTATAAATGGATGGTGACTTGCCTGTGAATTCCCTTAGGACAGACTAAACAGGAAAGGGCTTCCTTGGCCTGAAAAGATCCAAGGAACCAACTGGTCAGAGAAGAACTTGGGTTGGGGCAGTGGGTAACATTTTTATTGCATATAAAGTGAAGGAAAGAAATAAGAAAACTATCCAGGAAGTTCAACCATGTTTTAATGCTGTGGAATTCCAGTGGCAGAGAGTTTTGTGACTTGGACTTTCCAAAGGACCTTTCTCTTGCACATCTGCATGTCCACCAGGCACAGCCTAGGGTTCTCTTATGTATTCAAGTAGTTAGTTTTGGGGTGGACACTGCCCTTGTGTTTGAAATTCCCTATGGCCCTTCCTCCTCCCCATTTAGTGTAAATGGGGTTTTTCTCTTTCCTTGGGTCCAACTCTTTTGGTGAATATCCTGACTTTGAGCCTTAAACTGGAACTTGTAGAGCAAGTGTGCATGACTGTTTCATGATGACCTTCCTGAGAGCTGACGCTTGCCAGTGAGGATGCATCTCACTGCTGTGAGGCATCTGCTGTATCCCTCAGTTGTGATGCTGGCAGCAGGCACTGGTGAGAGGTCCCAGGGCTGACGCCTTTCTGGAAGGACTGTGGACACTGGAGGGCAGGGGGGCTCAAGTGTCTTTATGTCCCTGAGCTTTTAGCTGGGTTCCATTCACCTAGCAGGCTAGCATTTGCTGCATCATACGACACCAGTTTTGGCTCTCCAAGGACATTGCGGGATGATGGTCACAGCCTGGGAAAGTGGGTAAGGATGTGTGCTTTCTAAAGTGGCTCTGGGAGCTGAGGAGAATGAGAGATCGGCACCCAACCACCAGCAGTTCCCGCTTTCTCTCTCATCCCTCCCTCCTGCTGGTCTGGTGGGGGTGAGCACATCCTGTTTGGCTCATATCCAAGGCCTTACCTTGCCACCGCCCATGACCTTCTCGGCAGCGTAGACTGACTTTCCACATCGAGGGCACTTCTCTGACTCTCCAAACTTTGCGGTGAACTTGGAAGGGTTGCTGGTGGTGGCTGAGCGTGCCGGCTTTGGGGACCTGGTGGAAACATACAAATGAATGAAACATGGACCTCCCTTAGCAAACAGTACATGCTGTGTAACCTTGAGCGAGTTACTTCACTTCTCTGTGCCTCAGACTGCTCATCTGGAAAATGGAAATAATTGTGTGCCTTTCTCATAGCATTGCTAAGAGTAATTAAATGAGGTGACACAGCTGGACTTGGTGGCTCAGCCTGTAATCTCAGCACTTTGGGAGGCCGAGGTGAATGGATTGCCTGAGCCCGTGAGTTCAAGACCAGCCCGGGCAACCTGGTGAGTCCTCATGTCTACAATAAAATAATAATAATAAAATAGCTAGGCATGGTAGTGCACGCCTGTAGTTCCAGCTACTTGGAAGGCTGAGGTAGAAGGATCGCCAGAGCCCAGCAGGTCGACGCTGGGGTGCCCACGAGTGTGCCACTGCAAGCCTGGGTGATGGAGTGAGACTCCAACTCAAAAAAAAAAAAAAATGAGATGACACATGGGAAGCACTTAGGACAGTACCTGACTAGGGCTAATGTGTGAGCTAAAATGGGTTTAAACCTTTCCTTTCTGGTATATAGCACTTAGGAAGTGTTCCAGGTATATTCACTAGTGTTACTGTTACTGCTGTGTCATTATTATCGCTGTGCTGGTTTCTGGTTTTCTGTACTATCTTGGGGGCCATGGGCTTCCTTTCTGAAGGGAGTTGTGAAAATCACAGGGCAAGGTGTGTTCCTGGGAGTGCATGCTAATTCGCTCCTGACAAGCCACATCCATGAACTGATGCTTTCCTCACCACAAGTCAAGCTGTTACCCTTCATCCAAAGAATACCTGTCTCAGGGGGATTCATGTCCAAAATAGGGGCTCAATAACAGCCTCTTGTGTATTTGTGTCTTCCGGTGTTTTCTTAACCCTTCTGTCAGTTGAGCCACACCACAACCCTATAAAATTGAAAGGGCTTGGAAGAGAGTGAGGATCAGAGGGAAGACTGCCCAGGGCTAGGCAGCTCTGAGCTGGGAGGCTGGGAAGACACCTGGGTCTTCATACCCAGTCTTCCTCGTGCAGTATCACAAGAAAGCCCTCATGCTGCTTTGGTGAACTTCGGTTAGTGTGAGGCAGAGAACTCAGTGGGTGTCTTTTCTTCCATAAGGAAAGTCTCCAACTGAGATTGAGTAATAAGAAAAGTTTCATGCCTGTAATCCCAGCACTTTGGGAGGCAGAGGCGAGAGGATTGCCTGAGTCCAGGAGCTCGAGACCAGCCTGGGCAACATGGCATTTTACTCGTCTCTACAATAAATCAAAAAATTAGCTAGGTATGGTAATGCATGCCTATAGTTCCAGCTACTTAGAAGGCTGAGGTAGAAGGATCCCCTGAGCCCAGCAGGTGGAGGCTGTGGTGGCCATGAGCGTGCCACTGCACTCCAGCCCAGGCGACAGAGTAAGACTCTGACTCAAAAAAAAAAAAAAAGTTAGTGAAGAGAACGTCTCCCTTGAGATGATGAATCACACATTCCTCTACTTTTCCAGGCTTTTCTGTGAATTACTTTTTTTTTTTTTTGAGTCAGAGTCTCACTCTGCTGCCCAGGCTGAAGTGTAGTGGCATGCTCATGGCCACTACAGCCTCAACCTGCTGGGCCCAGATAATCCTTTTGCCTCCACCTTCCAAGTTGCTGGAACCACAGGCATGTGCCACCACACCCAGCTAATTTCTGGTTTATTGTAGAGATGAGGTCTCACCAAGTTGCCCAGGCTGGTCTCGAACCCCTGGGCTCAGGCAATCCTCTCACCTCGGCCTCCCAAAGTGCTGGGATTACAGGCTTGGGTCACTGTGCCCAGCCGGGTTACTGTCTTGAAGGAGGGGTGACGCCTCAGGTGATCTAAGTGCTCTCTGAGAAGGCCTCCCACGGGATACTTCCTAGGTTGGGCTGGGCCCTACTGGCCTGTCCCACCATAGAGCTAAGCTTGGGTACCAGTTGGCAAGGCAGAGCTTCAGGCCAGTGGCCATCAGACTGTCTGCAGGCCTGGGCTGGAGGCTAGTGTGATCATCAAGAAGGAGGACTGAGGGGAGGAGATGGGTGGATGGAGGTGGCAAGTGTGATGCTGAGGGAACTCCAGCACTGTACTGGCAGCAGGCAGCCTGGGAGACCCCCTAGAACAATCAGGATTGATTGCGTACTTCGAGACGCATCCCTGCAGACACACTCCGCCTGCCATGCAGACATTAGTCATCTTACAACCCAAGGGAAGAAATCTCTTCGTGACAAGCACACAAAGAATGGCCATTGCTTCCCTGCCATATTTATGTGATTTACACAGAGACTCTCAAAGGGGAAGAAAAGAGACTCCTTGCAGTTTTTTGCAAAGGTCAAACAATGGAACATCTGTACATTCTGGGTTTTCTCTTGACATGCAAACTAAGAGCCATGGTGTAAAAGTAATTGCCCTTTAGAAAGGCAGATAATTTAGAGAGAGCCTTTGGAGGGATGACACATTGTTCAAACTTGGTCAGACTGAGTATTCCTATTGTTGGCGACTCAACAATAGAGTTCATTCTCCCACTTCCGGAACACGTTGCTATGGGAACGAATGAACTGTCCTGATGTGTTGGAGCCTACCAGGAGAGGGGAGCAGGGAGTACTCACTGTTGGAACTGGAGGCCAAGGTGCTCGCCCGTGTCCGTGCTGAGACAGCCAGCGCCTTGTCCGTACCCGATGCCCTTGGGGCCATACCTGCGCCCATAGCACACCTTGCAGTAGATCTCTGACTCGTGAGCCGCCACTGTTGTGCTGTCGAGAGCCTTCCTGCAGGCCACTGCCAGGGAAAGAAAGCGTCAGGGGGTTGGTGTTGAGATGTTTCTCCCATTTTCTGCACCTTCGATGTCATACTCGGGGCCAGAGTCTCAGCACGAGAGGCTCTCAAGCCAAGAACATGACTTTGATGCCTGACCAGGGCATCCGTCCTGAGTCTGCACTCCAGGACAATCCCCATAGCACAGACCAGGAAATTGGATTCCATGGTTCCCAGCTAGAAGGGGGCAGAGGTCAACATTGGAACCGGATGTGTCATCTCAGACCTGCTAAGAACCACATCCCTGAGTGTTTCACCCTGAGTGACATCAGGGAAGTGTGTGTGTTTATGTGTGGGAGAGAAGGGGGATGTTGAGGCAGAAGAGGAATTTTTTTTTTCCTTAGTCATATAAGAATCAGGATTAAGACTTTGAAGGACCCTGTGATGTTCAAGGAGACAATGGCCACTGAGGTTAGTTTTGGTCCAGCTCTGGAAGCAGGGAGGTGGTGATGGGGACAGACCTGCCTCGTGGACCCCTTAAAGCACCCTGCTTACCCCTGCTTACCATATATTACCTAATGTAAAGTAGCCTCATGTTTTTTCTAAAGAGAAGATTTATAGAAAGATTTTTTTTGCAAACTTGAAAATAAACCTTTAAAGATGTGAATGAAAATGTCAAATATTTACTTATAATATTTACTTCGGTAATATAAATCAACAATATATTGATTTGGAAATGTTCCTTTTTTCTAATCTCCCACAAATTCAGGGAACAATTATCTCCAGTTCTTTCTCTGCTTCTTTAACCATCAGCATTTTCCTCACCTTCCTAACTCACTTTTGGGGGCAGCTGACCCAGCTTTGCTAAGCAGCTCACCTTGCCTTTTGTCCATAGCTTTTGATAGGCAGCCCTGTTTTATGCCTGAGTAGGAGGCTGCCGCCTGGAAATTGTTTCAACAAGAAGGTCCTCTTTGAGAAGTGGAGGCAACAGGATTGCCTGAGCCCACAAGTTCGAGACCGGCCTAGGTAACTTGGTGAGACCTCGTCTCTACAATAAATCAAAAAATTAGCCAGGTGTGGTGGCACACGCCTATAGTTCCAGCTACTTGGAAGACAGGTGGAAGGATTGCCGGAGCCCAACAAGTCGAGGCTGGGGTGGCCGTGAGCATGCCACTGCACTCCAGCCTGGGCAACAGAGTGAGACTCCGACTCAAAACAAAAAAAGAAGATCCTAATGACATCACATTAAGACAGCTTTAACAAAGATAGAGATTTCTACAATGTAACAACTTTCTGTATTGCTTTGCAACAGTGATCCTTAAAGGTTGTCTATAATGATGCTCGGTTCTTGTGAGAGTGAGAGTTTATCCCCAGGAATAATAACACATGCACATTAAATCGATTTGCCTGTTTTAAAGAAAACCAGTTCCATCGAATGATCTCTATAAGCAATCCAGCATCAAATGAGGTCATTTCAGACTAATACACTTTCCTCAAATGGTATTTTGTTGTTGAAAAATAAAGTAATTGAATTAAGGAGGAAGAAAATAAGATGGGGATGAGGTAGAATTGGCCAGGGGTTGATGGTGTGGGCCATCACACCATCACACAGAAACGGGCATCTGGGAGTTTATTTCACTATTCTGTCAACCTTGTGTGTTTTTAAGATTCTTTGTTAAAAAAAATTAAATAAGTAAATAGAAATAATTGAAAGAAGGTCATATAACTGAGGAGAGACTTTCCAAGGCTTTGAACACAAGGCAAATCTTTTAATTCAAGACTTATTTTCAGAGGAAGTGCTTTATATCGGGACACAGAAGGTATATAACTGTCTCTACCCTTGTTGCTGCCAGTTACTAACCTCCAGAACAATCTCTTCCATATTTGTTGAGGGTCTAGATGAGTTCCTTGAGGGCAAGGATGTTTTATCTTAATATCCCCAGAACATAGCCCAGGACTGGGGTTGGAATCAGTCCTCTGTAAACATTGCTGAATGATGAATGAATGAATAAATGAATGTGTCAAGGTAAACCGCTGACTTATCCCTGGTTATACAATAGTAAGTTGCAGAAGTCCAGGCCTTTGACTTTCAGTCCAGTGCTCATTTCTCACTCCAAGACGGCCACTCCCTGACTTCTGACCAGCGTTTATACACGGACAAAGGGGAGAAAGCTGTGCTTTCCGGGGCCATAGCCACCAGTCACATAATCTGCTAAAGTGCAAAATGCACACTGGATTTCAAACACTTAGGAGAAATGCCAAAAGAATATAAAATATCCCGTCAGTAATTTATATGCTGATTATGCATTGAAATTGTAATATTTCAGATATATTGGGTTAAAGTTTGTTTTTTTTTAAAGTTGGAATCTCACTCCGTCACCCAGGCTGGAGTGCAGTGGCACGCTCACAGCCACTCCAGCGTCGACCTGCTGGGCTCCAGCAATCCTCCTGCCTTAGCCTTCCAAGTAACCGGAACTACAGGCACACGCTACCACACCTGACTAATTTTTTGATTTATTGTAGAGACGAGGTCTCACCGTGTTGCTCAGGCAATCCACTCGCCTCGGCCTCCCAAAGTGCTGGGCTTACAGGCTTGAACCATTGTACCCAACCTGGGTTAAATGTTTTAAAATTAATTTCATTTATTTCTTTGTACTCTTAAAATGATGGTTACTAAAACATGTAACTTTACGTATGTGGCTTGCATTATGTTTCTTTTGGACAGCAAAAAGTGAGTCTGGAGACTAATTATGGAGATTTATCTAGAAGATAGGAGAACATTGGCCAGGGGACCATCTAAGGTAGACCCTGCCTCTCTGAACCCTATGTCCAGCAGCTACAGGATTGCCTGTGGACAGGTACGTCTTGTGACGTAATATAGAAAAGCGTTCTCTTTTCCAGGGTCCTTCTATTGTCTGCCACTTTTGAATCTTACCCTGCTCAGTTCCTCACCCCACCTGTGAGTTCTAAGGAAACCATCAGAGGTCTAAAAAGGGATGTACCACCAAATACTCAAATCCTTTCTATCATGGCTCCGTTGAACAGGACATCTTCTTGCTACCTGGGAAAGACAAGACACCTCCTACCGTGGAAAATTTCCCTACCATTTTTTGTCCCCACTCAGATATCCATACTGGTCAAAAGAGAATAAAGACTTACAATAAATTTCTAGATCAAGAACCTCGTTTCCTTCTTGCAACAGCCTGTTTAGTAGATATAACTATCTCCATTTCATAGATGGAGAGATTGAGGCTCACGGTGATGAACTGACCTGCCCAAGCTCTCATGGTTAGCAGGCGGCAGAGCCTAGACTCAACCCCCAGTCTTTTTTCCTCTAATTCCAATGTTCTTTTTACTATTCTTTACTCTTGCTCTTTTGAAAGAACACCAGCTATTTTTGGAGGGTTATGGAATGGACTGTCTTGAGCAATGAAATCTGGATAATTGTAATAACAATGATAAATCTGAGGGATGTGTAGAATGACTTAAAAAACAATTACCCATCATTAAAATCCAAAGTATTAGTAAGTCCACCCAGCCAATTGCTCAGAGCGTGTTTCCCTGGTTCTTCCAGGGTAATTGTGTTGGGATATGAGAGATGATAGAAACTCTTGCAGCTGATACAGTGTTACTGTTTCTGGCACCTAAGGATGGAGTTTTTTCTGCCCCTTGAAGTCCAGTTTGAAGCAGTTTGCAGCTACGCGGATACCTTGCATCCCCTGGGCTGAAGCATGAGGGTGTTGTGGTGGGATGGAAATGGGGACTGGGGGAGGAGGGGCCCTTTCAATGTCCAGTAAAGCTAGCCCTTAAGCCAGACCTATTGAGGGGGAAGCAGAGAAGGGAAGTAGCCATTTCAAGCCATGGCCAATGTTTCCCAAAACAGGACCAGCTGCCGGGAATTCAGTAGAATGACGTCATGTCAAAGAGCGCTGGACCAGGCATCTGAAGATGCAAGTGCAGGTATCTGGCTCTGCTGCACATGCCTGCAGACTGGGCTTAGACGTCTGGTGTCTCATGGTCAGGGAGAGCCAGGCGCTCAGGGCATCACAGGGGTCGCCAAGCTCCCACTCTTTTTGACATCTGTGAATCTGTGTCTGGTAGGGGATGCTCAAGGTCCCCTTCATAGAGTTACTGGTGTCTGGGCCCTGAAACGTTTCCCTTTCTGCCTCTTACACCTGTTGACCCCGGCTGACACAGGTTCTTAGGCGAGACCGGCCACAGCCGGCTTCCGTCACAGCTGGTCATTGGGAGAAACAGAGAGAGCCAGATCCACCCTGGCTCCAGATGAGTGCTCCTTCCTTTCTCTGCCATGTTGTCAGTGTTGCCACGAGGTTTTCCCCACAAGAGCAGGGACAGGCCCACTTGTTCTGACTTTGAGCTTCAGGGACCTCAATGGCTCCTGAGCTAGCTGAGTGGTTGAAGACGAAGTGCTCAGGGGAGCCACACCCCTTCTTAGGAGAGGCCCAAGTGTTTTATTTCTAACAAGTTCTCAGGCGGTGCTGATGCTGTGGGCCCAGGGCCACACGGTGAGAACACAGGCATCCAGTAGCTGCGGTTAACTGAACCTGGCCATGACCGCTGGGTGCAGGCCCTTCCCCCACCACTTCCCCCCACTCACTGCAGTGGAAACAGGTCTTGTGGAAGCTCCTTCCATTGCACTGGATCTCCTCCGCGTGATAGACGGTCTTCTCACAAGCACCACACTTTGCACCTCCGCCCCAGTTCGGCATCTTGAAGACTCCGACCAAGGTCAAGTCTAGCAGGATAGAAGCAAATACCCTGAATATAGGTGGCCACGGGAGTCAACCAATCCCTAGGAGTGCAATGGTCTGAAGACCAGGGTCCAACCCAGTTTGTTTGGTCATTCATTCATTCATTCATTCAGCAAATAGACACTTTGTGCTAGTCATTGATTAAACTCAGACACTCGATGGCTTTGAGTGATCACTTTAATACTTTAAGACTCAGTTTCCTCTTCTTTTGAGCTTCAGTAGCGTCTGCCCCCTGTGTGTCTCACGAGGTTCTTGGAAGGAATGGACGGGCTAATTTTGTGTATGTCAAATTATATATACTAGTATTAAGAATTATTATTTTTATCTATTTTTTTTTTTTTTTGAACTGAAGTCTCACTTGTTGCCCAGACTGGAGTGCAGTGGCACACTCACGGCCACCCCAGCATCGACTTGCTGGGCTCCAGCGATCCTTCCCCCTCAGCCTTCCAAATAGCCGGAACTACAGGCATGTGCTACCACACCCGGCTCATTTTTTTTTTAATTTATTGTAGAGACGAGGTCTCGCCAAGTTGCCAGGGCTGGTCTCAAACCCACAGGCTCAGGCAATCCACTCGCCTCAGCCTTCCAAAGTGCTTGGAATTACAGGTTGAACCACTGAGCCCGGCCAAGAATTATCATTTTTAAACTAACGTTTAAAAAATTATCCCATCAGAAATGGGAGTCACCTATGAAAATGTCCTTATCTTCTTGTCTAGCTCTGCTCCTCAAATCCCCCTGGACCTTGCCAAAATGCACCTTCTGGTTTGGCAGATCTGTGTTTCTGTCAGACTCCAGGTAACGCAGATGCCGAGTGGACCGCTCTTTGGGTAGCGAGGTCTTAGCTTATCTTGCTGGTACATATAATAGATGAGATACCAAATCTCCTTTCCAGTTTTATTCCTCATCTTTATGAATTCCTTTCCCAGAATATCATCACCCAGGCAATAAGACACACTGGCGCTACACTGGGTCTGAGGTCTGGAAACCCCCCTGCCTCCAGGGTGGCCTTCCCTTGCTGTGTGTACTGGTATGAACCACACAGCGTCCCTTGGCCTCTGTGTTCCCACCTATACAATGACAGAACCAGTTGGGCATGGTGACTCTCGCTTGTAATCCCCTTCTTTGGGAGGTGGAGGTGAGAAGACTGCCCAAGTCCAGGGGTTCAAGACCAGCCTGGGCAACTTGGCGAGAATTTGTCTCTACAATAAATCAAAAAAATTAGCCAGGCATGATGGCGCATGCCTGTGGCTCCAGCTACTTGGAAGGCTTAGGTGGGAGAATCACCCAAACCCAGTAGGTCAAGGCTACAGTGGCTATGAGCATGCCACTGCACTGCAGCCTGGGCATCAGAGTGAGACTCCAAAAAAAAAAAAAAGAGCCATTCTTTTCTATGCTGCCTCACAGTGTTGTTTAAAGAACCAAGTGACACCAAGTGCAGGAAGGTGCTTGGCAGAGTTCACAAGAGTGCGACAGAAGTCACGTGTGGGACTGTACCCTGGGACACGTTCTGTTGAAAGGAGCTGCTGATAGCCACAGCCCAGGGCTGTCACTATCCCCTCACTAGAGGATTACGTTGAACAGATATTAACCGAAGAAGAGGATTACAAAAGTCATTTTCTTCCTGTGTCTGTGTGTATTTTTAAGTATGAATTCAAGTTTACCATTTTCCCAGAGCAAAACTGAAATAAGTCAATGACAGTCAATGAAATTTCTGAAATCCTGCCAGCTGCCCAGGGGAGCTGAATTTCCACCGGGATCCTTTGGTTTCCAAGAAGCCCGGTGTGTCATCTTGTCGTTGACATTAGGCACTATCAGGCCGTTTGGAGTGGCTGCTTGTGACCTTTTCCTTCCCTTCTGGGAAGTCAGTCATCTTCTTATAATAGTTGGCGATTAACGCTAAGCCTTCCTGGGTCAACTGGTCGGGATTGTATCTCACAGTCTCATAACAAAGACAGTTTTTTTTTGCTAAGAAACAGAAAGTAAATAGCAAACAGACCTCTGAACCTGACACTAGAACCGAAGGGAACGTTCCTGTCTAAATATTCCCCCAAAGAGCTTTTCCCACCTAGGAGAACCATGAGGTTAACCAGGAAGATCCCACTCTTCCTCTCACAGAAGCAGGCTCTTCCGTTTCTTCAACAAAATTTTAGAAAAAAAATTTTTTTAAAGTGAACATTTAGTGTTTCTGTTTTTATAGTCCAAGTCGTTTCACATAGAGGAAAGAGTAACGGATTTTGGGTTGAAAGGCTTGGACTCCTGCCAGCATTCAATTCATTCATTCATTCATTTGTTCATTCACCATGTATTTACCACCTACTTATGTGTCAAGCACTGCACTAGGTACTCCATGAAAGATCAGGGGGGAGAAACATAAAAATGAGTAATCTGTGTCCTCTGGCATTGAAAAGCCCATGTTCTAATGAGGAAGATAGGTGAGAACCAGAATACTTTGTACCAAAGAATAGTCTTGTGACAAGGACTATATATTTAGACAAAGGATGAAAGCAGTGAGTTGCTGGAGGGTTACAGAAGAGATCATGTTCAAATGAGGTTTTGAGGAGTGAATAGGAGTTCACCAAGTAGAGA
The DNA here is from genome assembly GCA_963574415.1 of Tarsius wallacei. NCBI lineage: Eukaryota > Metazoa > Chordata > Mammalia > Primates > Tarsiidae > Tarsius > Tarsius wallacei. The sequence continues at coordinate 11,577 of CAUYQG010170755.1, read as the reverse complement.
AAAAGGGAAAGAACATTTCTGGAAGAGAAAAAAGCAAGCAGGAAGGCATAGAGGCCTTAATATCCACTACAAGAGTCCAAGGATTTATTTGGGACTCCATTTACACTATAGACTTTTTGAGTTGGAAACTATTTTTAAGATTGCCTGCCACCCTCATTTATAACCAAGGTATAGCCTTAAAAAGTAAACATTGAGAGTTGTATTCTTAACTTATTTTCTTTTTCTAAGATGCATTCTTCTCTCATTAAAGATGATACATTTTCTAGAAAATAGTAGAATCACATAATTTCACTCATGTTCATTTTGATCCCGAGTTTCCGTGTGATATAAAATAGAAGAAATGTGATCTATTTCATCCAGGAATATGACAGTGACACTTGTAAAATTAACGATATAGAAATTTTCAATGAAAACAACCCTAGGTCAGATTTCTAATTTTAAACCTTCAGTGGAGATTTTACTGGCATGTCCTACATGCGAATGGGAGATGACTGTGCCTCTTGGGGATGGAGATTATATGTATATATATATACATTCAGCAATTGTCTAGATATCGTTTTCAAAATGAGAACAAGATGAGAGATAATACCTTCTTCACAAGCTAACGTATCCTAGCACCGATTGTTTTTAAGCAATCATAAATATCTGACATACATGTATCATCAGGGCTTGAAACCCAAAATAGAAATCCTTAAGTGTTCTCTTAACAGATGCTCAGTTCCGTTTCTGAAGATGGGACTGTAACTGTGGGGGCTAAACAAGAAGATGTCTCTGATTTCTTCTTCCAGTCCTTTCAGGCCCAAAGACAGAGGGGGTTTTAAGTGTCCTGAATCCAAAGATATGGAGTCTAATCTTGACCTTGTGCCTTTGAACTTGGGTGAAAAGTGTTGATCCTATTATCTCCTGCACAGGCTGGTTGTGAAGGTCACGGAAATATGATGGAGTTTAAAGCGGAACTGGGAAGTTGTTCAAAGGCAAGGCATTGTCACCGCTTTACTTCAGGTTGTTCAAATAGCACCCCTGTGCTAATCGGGGCACCGTGGTTTGAAAGGCCATTTAGGCCTGACTTACGCAAAACCTTTTTAGCCTCCCGCATGGCTTTGGAATTCCTGAGTCTCAATGCTCCCCTAGCCAGGTCCAGAATGTGAGTTTGTCCTGGCAGGGTACCAAGGGATGGGCCCTGTGTTTATCAGCGTTGCCTGGTACTGGCAAGGGTCATTGGAGGTGGAACACCAAATTTAGGCTTGCCCGTCACTTGGCCCTATCTGTCACCTGGGTCACACCCTCCATCACACGACCTGGCGCTACTCTCTAGACCAGTTCCTGAGATGGCTCTGTTGTCACAGGCAAGTCGTGGGTCAGGATGAAAACGGGGGACAGTCTGGAATATATGCGAATGACACGGAATGGAAAGCCCTGCTATGTCGGCTTGGGAGAGGCTGGACTCCAGACCTGGCCACCCAGATCCCAGTGAGAGACAACCTGTCCTTAACTGACAATGCTGTGCAAGAGATGGTGCTGGGAATGGCTTCAGGACATGGCTTCAGGCACTGGATCAGATGCAGGAGAGCCGAGTTCTAGCTTCACCTTGCCTCTTCAGGGCTGTGTGATCTAGAAGAACCAGTTCACCTCTCTGAACTTCAGTAACCTCGCTAAAGTGGGGCCAACAGTCTCTTTGATCTCACTATTGCTAGAAGAGTCCTACTCCTCCAAGGACTGTCAAATCACTCTGTAAACTGTAGAGTATTATAAAATGTTAGAGCTGATTAGTTCTGCCACAACTCTAAGTTGTCACGTATCCATCTGAACTAAAAAATAATAATAATAATAATAATGGAACTGTGTATCCTAGCCATGTTCCTTCTTTCTTTCCTTCTTCTTTTTCTATATCTTATTTTAAAGATGCGGGGTACAATTCAGGATTAGGTATATAAGTAGACATCATACAGGTAATGTTTGGGCCTCCCTTTGGTCCCCACTATGCCTGTCACCAGGCACTCTCACTGATGTTGTGTTCCCACCCCCAGCACGTTCTTTCTAACTCAACTCTCTCGTCCCTCCCTCCCTCCCTCCCTATCTCCGTCCCTCCCTTTCTCCCTGCTCCCTCCCTCTCCCTTTCTTTCACTACTAACCATGAAGCTGAAAGATGTAGCCTTAGGGCAAAAGTGGTGGAGTGCACAAAATGTGCACTTAGGGATTTCGGTTCTTCTTTGTAGAGGTCCATCAAAGAGCCTAGGAGGGAACTTTAGGCCGTGACTTTGACTTTGAGCAGGCATCTCAAGCGACAATGCCACAAGGCTGCCATTTTCAGCTCAGTGCTGGTTCACTCGGTCGTCCTATGAGATATCTGATTCCACACAACGAGTTAAACTGTCTACGCCGGCTGAGGCAAAGATTTTGGATCATAGGAACATACATGTCTGAAATCTAAGTGCTACTTATAACTAATAGAAGAATGTTATTGTTGAAGCAACATGTCTGGAACACAATCCTTGTTAGATGTGATTGTTATAACATTTACTTTACAGATGGGAAGTGGAGTCTGGGAAAATACATCACTTGCCCAGGGTCATATGACTGGTATGTGTCACATGGTTAGATGGGAAAGGTAGGCTTCTTTAACTCCAAAGCTGTGTCCTTATGTTAATATTAGTTGCTATTTACCATTTACCATTTGCCAGTTGTTTTATGTATATTATCTTTTTTTTTTTTATTTAGAATTTCACTCGGTTGCCCAGGCTGGAGTGCTGTGGTACTCTCATAGCCAACCCAGCATCGACCTGCTGGACTCTGGTGATCCTTCCACCTCAGCCTTCCAAGTAGCCGGAACTACAGGTGTGCGCTACCACGCCCAGCTAATTTTTGATTTATTGTAGAGGAGATGAAGTCTCACCAAGTTGCCCAGAATGGTCTTGAACCCACGGGCTCAGGCCATCCACTCGCCTCGACCTCCCAAAGTGCTGAGATTACAGGCTGAGCCACCAAGCTAGACCGTATAGTGTCTTTAATATTTGCAGCAGTCCCACAGAACACATTTTGTTATCTCCATTTTGTGGATGAGAAAACTGAACAGAGAGTTTAAGTAGCTTGTCCAAGGTCATGCAGCTAGTAAGTGGCAGGGCTGCAATTCAAGCCCTGGTTTAGCTGGTTCTGTATCTCATGCTCGTGCTTGCAACAATGGAGAGGGGTCAAGAGTCAACACCTCCACTCACCAAGTGTTCCAGTTGATGGGAATCAAGGCGTGACAGATCCATTATCTTTCCATGGGACAGAGAGGGTACTCATGGGTAGGAGGACTGGGAGACTGAATCTGATTCAGCCAAACAAAGGACTCTCTAAGAGTCAGCACTGTCCAAACCCAGAAAGGGCTCCTGGGAGCTGGTGTTCTCTTGTGCTGTTGATTTCCGCTCGGGTGGGGACGGATGTCCAAGTGACTGCTCTTCAGCGAAGCCCCTTCAAGGGTCCTTCAGACCCTGAGACAGAGTTAAGGACCCGAACAGCCATTGAGGTCCACCTTGCAGACATGCTGCCTAGGGGTGTCCCCTCTCAAACACTGCCTTTAGAAAAATGGGAGAGTCATAGTGAAAAAGCGTGGGCTTTGGGAAGGATCAAGCCGGGTTCAAAAACACTAACTGGGCAAATCGCTCAGATTCTCTGAGCCCCGTATCCTCGTGTGTGTAAAAGCAGGATGAGAAGGTTTGTCTGAGAAGGTCGTTTTCAAGTTAAATAAGATAATAATAATATCTAGGGTGCTATATAATTGCTTAATGCATAGCAGGTGTTTAATAATTTTAGTTGCTTGAGTTATTACTATTGTTGTGGTGGTTGATATTATTCTATTCCAGTTTTCAAATCTATTTTCTTTTTTTGGATTGGATTTCACTCTGTCTCCCAGGCTGGAGTGCAGTGGCATGCTCACGGCCACTGCAGCCTCGACCTCCTGGGCTAGGGTAATCCTTCCGCCTCAGCCTTCCAAGTAGCTGGAACCACAGGCATGCACCACCATGCCTGGCTAATTTTTTGATTTATCGTAGAGATGAGGTCTCGCCAAGTTGCTCAGGCGGATCTTGAACCCCTAGACTAAGGCAATTCTCTGGCCTTGGCCTCCCAAAGTACTGGGATTACAGGCATAAGCCACCATGACCCGCTTCAAATCTATTTTCTTAAAGCAAGCAAATCTCTCCCTGCTTCTTCTCTGTGGGCCTTCTGGTTCAGATTGGGAATCAGCTTTGTTTTGCCTTGAGTGTGCCCTGTTCCGAACAGACATGGCCAGGTCAGAGTGAAGGTTGGACCTTCAGGTTGGATCGGGTTGGAAGCAGGGTGCCTGTGGCCCAGATAAGACAGCCCTTTGGCTCCCAGTATAGGACACTCAAGGTCAGTGACTGCGTCTCCAGCTTCTGAACCAGATATACGAAGTTCTCCAGACGGAGGCTCCTTCCCAAGCCTGGGAAGCACAGGCTGCTTACAGCCAGCACCAAAATAAACCAAGTGTTGGTCTCACCCCTTGAAACTCAGGTATGGTAGATACACCTTTAAACGAAGTCTAGAACATGTGGTCATATTACATCTTCTCTGAAATTATCTCTGAAAGTGTGGCCAACTCTGAAACTCACTCTTTGTTCTATTTTGACCTTTACAACTTATTTTTAAAGATCATGTTGGTTGGACGCTGTGGCTCACACCTATAATCCCAGCACTTTGGAAGGCCAAGGTGGGAGGATTACCTGAGCCCATGAGTTCGAGACCAGCCTGGGCAACTTGGTGAGCTCTCATCTCTACAATAAATCAAAAAATTAACTGTGTGTGGTGGTACGTGCCTATAGTTCCAGCTACTTGGAAGGCTGAGGTGGAAGGATCACCTAAGTCCAGCAAGTCGAGGCTGCCGTGGCCACGAGGATGCCAACCCGGGTGGCAGAGTGACACTCCAACTCAAAAAAAAAAATCATGTTGTTCCTTAGTTTAATCCTGGCGCTGTCTCTTTCCAGCCCTGTGACCCTGGGCAATTGCTATGCTTTATGAACTTTTCTTCCTCTGCAGAGTTACTTTGTGCAGGACTTTTAGTGATAGTTAATAAGCTAATAGTTGTCCCACGCCTTCCCAGGACTGTAAACAACCCACATTGTGATCAACTCTTTCTCACGATGAGGTCGGTAGGGAGGCTCAGGAAAGGCTACATCCTCCAGGACCCTTGATCATTCCTTCCTGCTTTTCTTCACTGGGGTGAATAACTGCAGTTTGCACATTTACAGACACATTTTTATTTGGCCGTGAAGGTTGACCCTCGATATAGTCTTCCCAGACCTCTGAACAGCATGCGCGTAATTGGAAGTCTGCCTGCCTCGGGACTTGCATTTCCTGTATGTTATATCCCTATTCCTGCATCCTTCCTTTTGTCAAACAAGTTAATTATCTTCTTACTCCTGGTCAGTTTGTCATCACCACACTTGTTCTTAGCAGGAATTCCTCCTGAAACCCATCAGGTTGGGATCTGTGTCTTTTCTCAAAGGCCTTGTATGTTTGTACAGTTTTATTAAACTTTACAAAGTGCTTTCATATACTCTCATCCAATTCCCGCAAATTCCTTTGATATAGGTGGTCTCACCTTAATTCGACTATTCAAAAAATGGAAACTCAGAGAACTTAAGTGATATTCAGAGCTGTAATTTAAATGGACTCCAAGACTGGTGGCCTGTTTTCTTCTTTTTCCTTCTCGAGGTTCCCGGGATTTCTGAATTTGTATTCTACCGAGACTCTGTCTCTATTTCTTCCAAGAAGATTTTGGCTATTTGCCTGTTGAATGCTGCCCGTCACTCTTCCCTCCCTCCTCCCATCCTCTCTTCCTCCCTCACCTGCTCCCTGCCCTGCCTTCCCTGTCTTTAATGGCTGGCATGTGTGTCTGGGCTGCAGAGCACCTGTCTGCCCAAGCGCCGGGGAGGGCACCAAGCCCTGGGAATTGGCTGCACTTCCTGTCCAGCAGCCGGGATCCATTTCCACTGACCACAAATGACAGAGGTGGACCCATTTCCACTGACCACAAACGATGGAGGTATTCAGAAAGGACCCAACGCCAAATCAGACAAATCACTCACATTTTCTGGGCCATAAAGCAGTTTTACAGATATTATGATGAGTGGAGTGCTCTCAGCATTGAGATTCAATCCCCAAAATAAGCTGAGGACACAGGCCTCCCCATTTCTCCCCCTTCTTGCTGTTCACGGCCACCCTTCCCTGCATGGCTGCCTCTACTTCCCTCCAGCCCTGACACAGGAGGTGTCCACACATGCTAATTAAATCACATTGACTTGTACTGCAGAGAGACACGGTCCCTCTGACCCTCAGAGGAGTTGTCATCCGGGCTCAGGGACCGAGCAGAAATGAGAGGTGGCAGCTCTGATCTTTTAGCAGTATTTCCACCCAGTTCATTGCTTAAAACCACTTTTTATTCTCAATCACACTGAAGCCTGCCATGTACTGGGATCGTTTAAAAAAAAAAAAAATCCTTGACTGAAATCTGGAGGAAACACTAGGAATCCCACATCATCCCGGCTGGGAATTACCCTCCCAATTAATAGAGCTTTTAGTAGATTTTCAATGTAGCAATGCCTTTTTTGGGTCCAGTTTTGATTAATTTCAAATGATTACTCACAAGCCTATTGCTGAATGTCTTTGGGATATAAAATCTATTTTAATCCAACCAACTTGAAATGTTGCTCATTCACCCACGGCTTTTGAATAGCACAATTGCTCATAATTTGGGCGTGGGAAAGCTGTTTTTGTCTATATTGCCTCAATTACAACCGTTCTGTATCTGCGCAGTACTTTACAGTTTAGAAACATGCTGCCAATTTATATTGATCTTTCCAGAGGACAAGACCAACAAGACCCTGGGGGTAGGAGTTTCCTCCAAGTCTCATCCACTAACGATGTGGTGGTCCCATGACTAGAACACGCGTGGACTTTCTGTTTTTTGGTATGCTTTCTCTCCATCCCAACAACAACGAGAGTTTTAGACCAAACATAATTCCTTACTCATTTCTCTGTCTATGAGGTTCCCTTGAGCCCCCAAATAGTCATCATCCTTTTAGGAATCTTTTCACACCCGCTAGATCCACACCAGAATCAAGTATAAGCTGAGCCTCCACGCACAGAAGCAGAGCGGATGCTGACACTTGGGACGTCAAACACACCCCTACTCCATGGGACCTTCAGAATCCCGACAAGCCACCAGAGAGCCCACCACCCTCAGCCCAAATGCCTGCCTCCCTCCACTCACCTCCCTGTGTGGTCTCTGTTCGGCTCAACTGAGTGTGGAGGGCTCCCGTCCTCTTTAAATATATGGAGGCTGTCACCAGCCCTGACCTGCTGGGGGAAGGGCAGGAGGGAGGCCGAGGGGAGAGGGTGAATGAGACATGAGTAACACAACTGCTATCAGAGGCTGAAAATAGCCTGTGACCAAAGCCCTGAGTTTTGTCCCTGCACGCCAGCTGTGAGCCTCTTGGAGAACAATATCACTCGGGTTCTATTTTCATTGCCAATTGCGTATGGCCCTAAGGGATCAATTCCTGGAATATATCGTTTCTGATCAAGTGGTTGTTATGGGAACATGAGCAAAGGGTTTTCTATCTCAAATCATTCCTCCGGGCCCACGCTCTGACCTTCCTGGAACTCAAGGCAGGATACCTGCAGATGCATCATCAGCCGTATCTGGGAGACCTCTCGAGTGCCGAGCTGCAGGTCACCACATTCGTAAAGAGAACTCAGAGCTAAAAATAAGGGTGATGGGTGTCTGAAATGCTACGCAGATAATCTCTTGAAGGGAGCTTGGGGAGAAGAAGGTCACTGACGCTCGTCACTGGGGGCTTGTCACTCCATCTGTCCCTGGAATAAAAGTTTTCTCTCAAAAGTTTTGAGTCACTGTGTTCTTCACCTTTCTCTGTTTAAGAATTCAACACAGCAGTGTGGCATGTTTCTCATCATCTCATCATGTTTATAAGTCTCTGGAGACTCACATTTTTTTCTTTAGCTGGAGTCTCACTCTGTCACCCAGGCTGGAGGGCAGTGGCACGCTCCTGGCCACCATAGCCTCGACCTGCTGGGCTCAGCCGATCCTTCCACCTCAGCCTTCCAAGTAGCTGGAACTACAGGGACACACCACCATGCCCGGCTAAATTTTTATTATTATTGTTGTTATACAGATGGGGTCTTGCCAAGTTGCCCAGGCTGGTCTTGAACCTGTGGACTCAGGCAATCCTCTCACCTTGGCCTCCCAAAGTGCTGGTATTATAGGCACGAGCCACCGTGCCCAGCCTAGAGACCCACATTTTCTTTGAAAGACTAGTATCTCTTTGCCTAGAATACACATAGTTTGGCTTTGATCACGATTGATATACATTATAGAATTTAAGAGCCAACAAGAAATTCAGAGATGTAAAGACCAATTGTTCATGTTATGGACAAGGAAACTGAGGCAATGGAACTCAGGCCATCTGCTCCTCAGGCTTGGCCACCTTCCACTCATGTGGACCTGGATGCTGAGGTCAAGGGTAGATAGGACCCAACCAGGAGGTTTATGAAATCCAGCCCTTCACATCAGGCACGTTTGCTCTCTGGTTACCTGCTCACACCACAGTTGATTGAATGATAGAATGTTTTTCTGTCAAGAACGTAGTGGCAATGTCACAAAGATGGCCATGGCACAGCCTCCCGTGAGATATCCTTAGCCTGTGTTTTCATGGAACAGTGTGTTCACCATAGAAACGAGGCAATATTGGAGACTCCATGAAGTGAAAGACTTTAGAAGTTTTCTAGGAGAGTGGCTTTCAAATTTGTGTGGATTTCTTTTTGTTTTTTTGCATCAGAATATTTTTTCTATAGATTATCTTCAATAGAACATCACTGAAGCAGAGTAAACATCTTCTAAAACATCAATAGAAATTAGATGAAAGAGGAGTTTTCCTGCTTGAGATGAACAGCACACTCTCACCATCACATCCTCCCCCTCACTTTGCACCCCCATCCACAAAATGATGTGTAGACATCTGAGATTTCAGTTTTGGATTGTAGTCAGTTTTGTTCATTATACATTCATAGTTATTTACACTTCATTATAAACTATACTGCCTTCTCATTCAACTACTATTTCTTGTATGCTTTTTATATCTTAAAATTTTAATTCTGTGTGTGTGTGATAGAATGCATTCTTGATAAATTCATTGACAGAGTCTGTTGCAAAACTACTAAATTCTCACATATTTAAACAAGTACCATAGACTGGGTGGTTCAACCAACAAAAATTTATTTCTTCACAATTCTGGAGGTTGGAAGTTCAAGAGCAAGGCAGGGTTGGTTTATTCTGAGGCCCCTCTCCTTGGCTTGTAGATGGTTGTCTTCTCTCTCTGTCTTCACATGTTCTTATCGGTGTGTGTGTGTCTGTATCTTAATTTCCTCCTCTTATAGAGACATTGCTCTTATTTAATCGGAAGCCCCCCATATGACTTCATTTTAATGTAATCACCTTTTAAAAACCCTTTCTCCAAATACAGTCACATAATGAGGTATTGGGGGTAAGGACTTCAACATAGGAATTTTGAAAGGACACAATTCAGTCCATAAAATTCTTAATTTTGCTTTCACTTTGTTTGGTTAAATTTAGAAATCTAGATTCTAAGTAAGTTTGGGTCAGAATTTTGAAGAAATTTTCATTCTAATAATGTAGATGACAGCTCTGGTGTCAATCTTATTCACATTCCTTTATTAACTGGGTTTGTTTCCTCTGGAAACTTTTAGAATCTTGTTTTGAATTTTATGACAATTTTCTCAGTTAAGGTCTTTACAAACTTATTTTGTTTGGAATTAAGTAAATCATTTCAACCTAAAAACGCATATATATTTTTTCAGCTTAGGGAGATTTTCTTTTATTATTTTTTTCATTAATCCTCCCCTCTATTTAATCAGTTTCATCCTGCTGGGACTCTCATAAGAAGTTAGAATTTGTTTGCTCTTTTATGTTTTTTCAAGGAGAATTCCTTAACCTTATACAGAATTTGCGTTTCACCCCAGTACATTCTGCTCAGTTTATCTACTGATTTTTAAAATAATTGCATGTTTGCATTTTTAAGATACCTGATTTTTTTTCATATAACCTATTCTTGCTTTGTGAACAATATATCATCTTAACTCCCACTGAGAATATTAATTATACTAATTTGGGGGAAGTCTTCTATTTGCTCTATTAATTCTGTTTTCTTGGATATTAGTTCTTTTGTTTGTTGAGTTTGGTGTGTTCTCCTTCATAGTGCTGGTTTTTCAAATATGAAGGGGGACCCAAAAAAACCCCAGAATTTATTCATAAAAAATTGTGTTTATACTTTCCAAGTACTCTCCGTTTGAAGCAATGCACTTGTTGAGATGCTTTTTCCACTGCTCAAAATGATTTTTGAACCCATCTATTTGGATGTCTTTTAGTGCTTCTGCTGTTTTTTGTTTCACCTTTTCACATCAGCAAAATGATTTCCTTTAAGAACTTTTTTCATGCAGGGAAACTAAAAAAAAAGTCTCTTGGGGTGAAATTGGGTGAATAAGGATGGTGGGGTTTGGAGGTCATGCCATTTTTGGTCAAAAACTGCTGAATACTCAGCGTGGTGTGGGCACGTGTGCTTGTAAATCAACCATCATGAAATGGGCAAACACATTGAAATTAACTCCACAAAAAATTCATTAAAGCCAAACGCAGCCTCTCACAACACTAGCTAGCTGGTATGCTGATCCCAGTGGTTTCCTAGAACACTTACCTAGTAGAGGAAGCCTGTGCTACAAGGGGTCCACCCTCCAGAAAATCATTCCAGGTTTTTTGGGGTCCCCTTGTGTATTTGGGACTCTTGGTTATATGTTTGCCATTTCATTTGAGAATTCCTGTTTGTCTCTTGGTGGACACCACCTCTTACTAAAGGTGCTTTCCTGCAGAGATTGTAGACAGAGATAAAACCTGTTGCCAGGGTGTGCTGTGGTGTCTTGTCTTCTGGGTGTGGCCCTCCCAGTCCCTCTGGAGGTCACTGGCTCTCTGGGGAGCTCCCAGACTTTCTGGCCCCTTAGCCTGGAGCCACACTGGAAAGTGAGGGAGGCTACTGGCCCTTTGGGGAACAGTTCTTACCCATCATCCTTGGGAGAGCCCAGAGCCCTTCCCACTCTGTGTATCTCTTGGCTCCTGCTTTGGAATGTTCCAGGACAGTGCCCACCTCATCACAGCACCCTGCTGCATGTGTTTGGGCCTTCTCACTCTGCTAATCCACATCTTTCTGCTTTCTCTCTGGAATTCCTCACAGTTTCTCACTTGCTAATAGCCACTTTGTTGTTGGTCTTCAGCATCATTTCTGATTCATTTTCTTTTATTTATTTGTTTGTTTGTTTATTTATTTTTTGAGTTGGAGTCTCACTCCTTCGCCCAGACTGGAGTGCAGTGGCCGCTCCCGGCCACCGCAGCCTCGACCTGCTGGGCTCCGGCGATCCTTCCGCCTCAGCCTTCCAAGTAGCTGGAACTACAGGCGCGTGCTACCACGCCCGGCTGATTTTTGATTTATT
>CAUYQG010170754.1:0-21788 GCA_963574415.1 Tarsius wallacei | reverse complement strand
GCCCGGCTAATTTTTTGATTTATTGTAGAGATGAGGTCTCGCTTGCCCAGGCGGGTCTCGAACCTGCGGGCTCAGGCAATCCACTCACCTCAGCCTCCCAAAGGCGCGGGATTACAGGCTGAGCCACCGAGCCCGGCTAGTGATGTTTTATTTAAATATCTCACTGTGACCTTCCCTCTTCCCTACTGTGGTTCAAAAGGCTTGTTTGTGTTTGCATGTGTGTCCATACATGCCAATGTGGGCACTACTTTCTAAGCATTTCCCGCATGGATAGACTTACTATCCTTTGCCCTGCTATGTGGCCTCCATGAGCAGAAAAAGAGCCCTGGCTCCCATTCTGAAGAGATAATGAAGAATCGTCTCTGCAGCACAGTACACACACATGTGGAACTCTCTCGTGGCTCCTGTAAACTGCGGGACTGCTAACTGGTGGCCCTCCTGGCCCTCCAGGCTGCCTGAGAGCTGACCAGTCACTGTTTCTTGGTGGTGGCTGAATATATGACCATAGTGTCTGCCTAGAGGAGCCTGTGAGCTGGGGATATTTGCAGAAACTACCAAGCTGAGCCATTCAAGGTAACTGGTAAAAGACCCAAGTTAGAAAAGAATACACATAGTTATCTACTCAGCAGAGGCCTAGCTCACAGATGCTTTGGTACAAGTCAAATGCTGGCCTGAGGTGAGAGAAACAGGCAGGCCTGGGCACCTCCAAGCAAGTCCACAGAGACTGCTCCACTTGCAGTGAGCCAAACTGTCCCTCTGTGGCTCGGTGCCCATCAAGAAAGGTCGCCCCATGATCCAGAGGGAAGAAATGCATCCTGTCCTGGGCCTGGCATATAATTCTACTTCATTTAAGAATGTGAGTAGGAGAGTAAGAAAATGCTTTCAAATAAAGAACCCATAATAAAGTTTTAGACTGGACACTCAATCAGGGTTTTTTAGAATGTATAGATACCACTCCATTTTTAGAGACTTTAATCCTCTGTGGCCTGTGTTCCCTCTCAGAGAGTCCGTCTGTGACTTCATTGTTGTTTATTCACTAAATATTTTGGTATCTTATTTCTTAAAGACTAAGTAGGGTGCACGTACCTAATGACTGCTCTGCTTCCTTTTGTTCCTTTGATGCTGATTTGCTGCCTCAAGTTTTCCTTCCCTTCTGAGCCTCTGAATCAAGTCCTTCCAGAGGCTCAGAATTAAGTTCACAATTACGCCATCTCCCTCACTGCTCCCTCTGCTTTCAGAGAGAAAATATTTCCAGGACAAGTCAACAATTTCTCAGATGCTCCATTTTTAGCAACCTGAAACTTCCAGCAGGTACCTGCTGGCTGGAACCCCACATTACTACCCCTGTTGATGCTTCCTTTCAAATCAGATGAGACTGAACATCCTCTACCTGCATATTCTGGCTCTCGTGTTATTCCTCATCCCTCTTGTTAAATGCACCACACGGATTTCCAATTCGCCTAAGTGATTAGAATCCTATTCCTACAGAACATTAGAAAATATTCAGTTTTTAATAACCTGATGATTTAATATGCTGCCCTAGAGTAAATTAGTGTGGTTTCTTCCCTAGACCTAAGACTTGGAGCTGGGCTATGCCCTGGTGATGATAGCTGAGTCATCAATGGAGACAGCGCCTATTCACAGACTAGCTACTTGGTGCCAGGCACCACAACCAACACAGTCAGCCCAAACAGAAGTGTTGTACGATCCTCATGCAAACCTGGCTTGCAAGTAAGATAAAGACGTTTTAATAAATTCAATTATATACACACAGATATGACTACATTTATGCCATGCGGTGGCTAAAAGAGTAGATTCTAGAGTCAGATGGAATCTGGGTCATTATACTATTAGCAGTGTGGTCTTGGGCAAGATACTTAAACTTTCTGTGCCTCTGTGTCCTCACGTATCAACTGGAGACAATAAGACAGCTACTAATAAGGTTTTATGAAGACTACATAAGAGGTGAAAAATGATTAGCACATGTCTGCTACCTAGTTAGCTCTAAATGTTAGCTGTCATCTTAATTTTCTTTATTGCTTGTAAACCAGTGTTTTTTCCACAAGGTCGGTTCTAAGCACTATCGACATGAAGGGTTATTTTGGGGGTTATAAGCTTATGGAAGTTTTAACTTAATTTCCCACCAAAATGCCTCCGAATTTGACTTGTACAATAAACATTTGTTGAATGAATGTTTGAACAAATAAGCTTTCAATTTTTAATATATCCATGTGTGGAAATGCCCACAAAGAATAGGGCTTGTACTGAATGCACAGAGAAAATTCTCCTCATAATTTTCCCTTCTCTCTATCCTCTATTAGTATACTTATCCTCTTCTTCAATCTTTAAGTAAATTTGAAAAATAATGGAATTCAGATTTATTTATGAAAATGAATCTGCTTCTTCGTTTAGCCCAACGGGCTCAGCTGGTATTATTTCCCAAGGGGTCCTTTTAAAATTCTTAAAGTAAACATACAGTTAAAACTCGCACCGGTTTAATACACCTTGAAAAATAAGTGTAAGTGCCTTAATTGCCTTTTTCTTGGTGCACATCAATTCTTACACATAAAAATGCAGCACTGAATAACAGCAGTAAGCCAAATTCCTTTCAAATAGTACATCCATGTGAATACTAGCTGTCCATTATGTTCCTTAAAATCTAGGAGGCTGAATCATATTTGTGAAAAGAAACTTTTTAATAAAATTTTGTGCAAAGAAAAAAGGCATAGAAATGTTTCTTTTTAAATTAATATAAAACCTTCCCACATGCTCCCAAACAGTAACAATTTTATGTTAATATAATTCATTATATAGTCTTTTATGATAAAAAAAAACTTTAGAAAAAATAATGAAGTGTAAAATATAAGCAAGATGAGGAAGGAAATTTGGGGAATTATAACTGATCTCTTTTCTCAGGTAGAAGCTGACAATTCCCGCCATAGTTGTGCTTTCTCTTTGGCCCACTCTCACAGATAATCTCATGCAGTAATATACCTTTAAGATACATCTTCATATAGACTTTCTGAAACCTAAATGCTGGGGCTGGGGCCAGGAAAACTGTGGTTTTTATAGGGAATGCAATGTGGTCTTGTTGCACAGCAAGGTTAAGGAACTCCTGGGTTCTATGACCATTGAAGTTACTTAGAACTTTAACACCTGTGCATCTCAAGACCCATTCAAGGCCAGGCATGGTGACTCACATCTGTGATCTCAGCCCTTTGGGAGGCTGAGATGGGAGGATCACTTGAGCCCAGGAATCTGAGACCATCCTGGGCAACATTGCAAGACTTTGTCTCTTTAAAAAAAAATCAAAAAATTAGCTGGACATGATAGTGCACACCTGTAGTCCCAGCTACTCAGAAGACTGAGGCCATATGATCACCTGAGCCCAGGAGGTCAAGGCTGCAGTGAGCTGTGATTTTGCTACTGCATTCCAGCCTGGGTAACAGAGTAAAATGGGACTCAAAAAAAAAAAAAAAAAAAAAGAGAGAGATTTTTAACAAAAAGTGATAATTTTGCAATTCTGGTGGGTCATTGAGATGTGAATCTGCCCAAGGTCATCAGATTAAAAAAAAAATCTACCCTTGGAAGAAGCGTTACATCCCAGGGTATGTGTGTTCTATGGATTCACCATTAGAGCAACACTGCTGTACTATGACATCCCAGAAAAATCATTAGTTCCTATCCTGAGTGTCCCAAGCAGCAACAAAAGATGTTGCCAGAACTCAACCAGGCATCAAGTGAAGGTAGGGACAAAAAAATTTTAAAAAGCCTATTGCATACCTTCCATTTCAGCAATTATGCTTCTAATAATTCGTCAAAGTACATAATTTAATGATAATTAGAGATGTGCTCAAAAGATGTAGGTGGAAGTGTGCTCACTGATGTACTGAATACATGATAAAACCTAAGACAGATGGACTATTTGATGTGTCTGCTAGACTTGTGGCCGGGGTGATTCAGTGACTCTTTGCCTGAGTTTATACTCAAGGGGAAGGAAGTCTGAAAGGTGAGCAGTGGGATACTGCCCAGGATTGTATCAGAAGAGAAAAGGAGAGACTGTGGTGTGTGCTATACAGCCTGACCTGGTATGATTCCCATGGGAAAGAGACAAGAGGCTGATGTGGATGAGGCAATCCCCAAACAGGACTTGGGAGCTACTGCTCTAGTCAACAGAATCCCACTTCGGGGCCCAAGTGCAAAAGGTGTGTTCCCACCATTCTTTTTCTGTTTTTTCATTTAGAATAACTTATTGAGCAAAAAGCAATTCATGAATCAGGCAGTTCCAAATCACAAGTGGTTTGAAAGCTTCATCAAGAAAACAAGGAAGAGGCATTTATAGGACAAATAAGGAGGTAAAACAAAGAAAATATTTTGGTTGATTGCATTTATACAGTTGTCTTATTTGGTCTGTCCTGTTGGAAAGTTCCTAGCTATATAGTTATAGATTTGTTGGCTGCTTCTGATTGGCTGGGTTTAAGTTCTATTTTTCTTTACTACAAGCGTTTACAAGAAATGGTCCAAGTTAAGTTTCTCTTATGTTTGCAAATTGAGCAACATCAAGGTCACTTAAGCGGCCTAAGTGGCTTTGTCTGCTCAGGGATTCTCCAGGCCTGGTCTCCATTTTACTTTTACAGGAGCCAGAAATAAAGTAATAAACTTAGTGTAGAAAGATCTAGTTTTGTAAACAAATCAGCCACCACAATTAAGACTTTCTTTCCCCAGACTTCTAGGTTTGTTGGTGATGACAACCAAGAACTTCAGTCAATCTGAAAATATAGGAAATTAAACTTTCCAACATACAACTGTGAGTACATCACTGCTTCACTCAGAAACTTTCAGTGCTAGAGCCTCTACCATTTGGCTATTAGTCTAAAATGCTTGGTCTGGTATTCAGAGCCTTGAAAAACTGGTCCCCACCTACACCTCCATTCTCAGTTTTCTTCTCTTTACTATAGTCTAAACTTTAGTCCCATTGTTCTTTCTACTCTTTTTTTACTCTATTTTTTTATTTTTATTGCATTTGATCTATAATATCCAAATCTGCCCCTCCCTGCCATGTCCTAATCTGACCCACCTTACATGCTACCTCGTTCATAAAACTCCATGTGATTTTCCCCAGCAGAAAGCACTCATTCCTTCTTTGCTGCTTCTCTGTTCTTGTATACTCTAGGAGAGGCCAAGTGATGGAGAAAGAGAAATGCAAGCTACAGGTTTAGAATGAGCTGGGCTAGAGAGGACTCCATAAGGTCCTAAGTATACAATCATGAACATTTGAATCTTGCCACATACCCACTTTCTTATTGCAACAACGGGAATGAGAAGAGCCCATGTCCTCACAGAATTATTGTGAGGACCGAGTATAATAACATGGTCAGGGTACCAATCTTCCATCCATCCTTTTTCCCTTTCCCTCATGGAGCCCCCTATGGGATGACAGCTGGTAAAGCTTTATTACTGTGGATTCATTTCCTCTCCATGTTAAACCTCTGTCTCCATCCTCAGTTTCGATCCAAGATTTTTCATCTCTGGTAGACTTCATACTCAGCATGTCCCATATCAAACTGCTGCTTCTCTATCACCGTCCTCCAAATCTATTTGTCACCTTGCATGTCCCATTTCTCAAGGTATGACCAAAAAAATAAAAATCAGAAGTTGTCAGTCAACCGACAGATAAGGAAACTGAGCCCCAGAGAGGAAATGTAACCTGTGAAGCGCGTACAGTGGGCAGAACCAGAACATGTTGGATATCTGCTCACTGAAGGCAAGGACCTGGCTCTTCTTGTTGAGTGCTATATCTCTTAGAGCTGGCACAGGGCTTAGGTGTTTAGGTGTTCAATAAGTGTTTTTTAAATAAATGAAAGAGGAGAGGAAGGAGTGTACATCCCTTGGATCTTTGTGTTCTTTCTATCATATTATGCCATTGGACTTCTCAATAGCTCTGCTCTCTGTACTTTTTATTTATTTATTTTTAAAACCTTGATTTTTTTTTTCCTATGGGAAACCATGTTGCCAAAGCAATAGGGGCTAAGTATTTGGAACAAGACACAGCAGAACTCTCAGGATGAGACGTTCTGAAAAACTGGGAACACAGAATACAGCCTCCCAGGTGGGGCATCTGGATCCCTGTGGGAGTTCTGAGTAGTGACAGCAAACAAGTCCTTCTCTAAGCTACCTTCCATCCAGGGGCTGGGGCACATGTTGATCACAGAATGGGAGGAGATATTTTTAGGACCATATGTATGAACTTCTTGGGAAGTTCTGAAGTAACTGGGGAGCGGTTTCTTATGGAGAAGAAGGAGCAGAGATTCTGCATCCATTGGGGTGGGGGTAGAGGGAAAAGAGTCATCCAGAGTTTGGTTCTTAATGTGATCTAATCTGACCTCACCAGCAGATGTGTTAGGGAGACTTGGGAATGATATTTATAATATAGTAAATTTGGAAACAGATGAAATTGCCAACAATAGGGGATTAAGTGAATGATCACACATTCATACAATGTGAGGCAGGATTATACTCAAAGAATAAATGTGAATACTTTCTGTGTTTTCAGAGTCCCACTACATTCATTCTCATTGTTACCCTAAGGGTACCCTGAGACCTCATGGAGCTGAGGCAAACCTCAAAGAAATTGATTGCCAAAGTAAAGACAGTACTATTCATATTCACAGAGACTCCCCTTTTTTAAAAAAATCAGCAAGCCCAGATGAAAAATATTGCGGCAGAAGGCAAAGGGAGGTAAGAAGGAGGACTTACTATATTGTGCCTAGGGTTAAGAACTTCTCTAGGCATAGGGTGACCATAGACTTTATGATTAAACATGACAGAGGGCATGGAACTAGGTAACTGGAACTTACAGTATCCTACTTTGGATGGGGCTGATGGACCCACCGCCACTGTTACAACCATTAAAGTGACAGTGTAAAGCACACATCATAACATGGGAAGGTTCCACTGTAACATACAAAAATCATGTTACAAAACAGCATGGACTATAGGATCCCATTAAAATAGGATAAGAATGACTGGAAGTCTAGGTGCCAAGAATTATTATGATGTCTGGGTAACTGTAGAAGAGGATATTAAAATTCTGTAGTTTTAGCCGGCTCAGTGGCTCAGCCTGTAATCCCATGCCTTTGGGAGGCTGAGGTGAGTGGATTGCCTGAGCCCGCGGGTTCGAGACCCGCCTGGGCAACTTGGCGAGACCTCATCTACACAATAAATCAAAAATTAGCTAGGCGTGGTAGCGTGCGCCTGTAGTTCCAGCTACTGGAAGGCTGAAGCGGAAGGATCGCCGGAGCCGAGCGGGTTGAGGCTGCGGTGGCCGCTCCAGAGTGAGACGCCAACTCAAAAAAAAAAATTCTGTAGTTTCATCTTTCATTAATGGACATTTGTTACTTGTAAAATTAAAGTTTATATAAAAATGTCAAAGAAAGTAAGTTATGGCCAGGCACGGTGGCTCATGCCTGTAATCCCAGCACTTTGGGAAGTGGAGGCGAGAGGATTGCCTGAGTCCAGGGGTTTGAGACCAGCCTGGGCAACTTGGGGAGACCTCATCTCTACAACAAATAACAAAATTAGCTGGGTGTGGGGGCGTGCGCCTGTAGTTCCAGTTACTTGGAAGGCTGAGGCAGATGGATCATCTGAGTCCAGAGGTCAAGGTTGTGGTGACTGTGAGTGTGCTACTGTACTCCAGCCAGGATGACAGAGTAAGACTCCAACTCAAAAAAAAAAAAAAAAGTAAGTTGACTTAGGACCCAAAGTACAGCCTGTATGTACCACTAGGTACTTCATTTTGAAATTCAATTTCTAGACCACATTTACAATCGTCACTACTGTTTTTCAATTGACCCAAATTGTAATTTTCTCTAGGACAGGATCTGTATCTTATTTCTTCTTCTTTTTTTTTTAATTGTTTAGAATGTTTGGAATAACACTAGCTTATACTCTAGATATAGGTTAGCATGTGATCTCCTTCCTGGGCAGATCAAGTTGAAATATTCCATTTTAGGGCTTGATTCTCTGATGCAAGATTTATGGAACTGTTAGAGTAAACTAGGTAATAATGATGACTAACATTTATGAAATGATCTCCACGTACCTGTCTATGGACCAGGCACTGCTCTAGGCTCTTTGTGTGCTTCATTTAACCCTCAAAATAATCTTATAGCAGCAGAACTCTTATTATCTCTGGTTTACAGATTAGAAAACTAAATAGGACTTGTCCAAGGTAACTGAAAATGTATATCTATTCTCTCCATCTATTCTGGACTTGATGAGACTAGTAAGCCACTTTTGAGTTAGGCAGACAAAGGATTTACAACAGTTTTCAGTGCTTCATTAAGATTTTAGAAAATAGCTTTTTTTAAAAAAAAAAAACAAAAACCTTAATAGAAACCATTAATAACTAATTTACAAGATCCACACATTTTATTGCTCACTATAATTTACATCCTAAGTGTGCTCTGATGTTACACTAAAAAAGGCATTAAAATAATAGTTCAGAGACTCAGGATCTGGGGCCCTTAACAGCCAGGATAGATTACTTTCAGTTATCCTTTAACCTACTGGATTGTTTTGTTCATTTGTTCCAAAAACCTGACATTTTCATAAAGACATCTTTTCTGCTTTAAAATTCCTAATTCTATGATTATTTATGTTTACTGACCAACCTGAAGAACAATCATAAACTAGGTAAATACGGGGAAGGATATTAATTCATGTTCTTTGACTTTCCTGGCTGCAGAGAAAGGAAATCAGTTCTATAGTCTCACCTTTGTCCACTTGCAGGGCTTATATAGCCAGCCCCTTGTGGGCTTTTACTGAGACAATCAGAAATACAGGCCCGGAGCGCGGATTCCTTTTAACGTGTCTTTGGGCTCCAAACCATAAGACTTCCCTCCAATCACTCTGTCACTTAACTCTAAATCCCACTTATATCATTTCATAAATTTAGTTTCTCTGGGGATCTTCCTCCCCCTCCGCAGGAGGACCAATTTAAATCATCCTTAAATCATCACATTAAACACTAGCTATCATTGGCTGCGAAGGAGCCAAGAAGTGTATTATACTAAGTCTTAAAATGCTGTCCATGCCTTTTTAATTTTACCATAAAATCAGAGATAGCTATTTTATCATGAAGGATTTAATAAGTTTACCTTTTAAACTAATGGACTATAATGGGCTCCTTAAATTTTGCATGTAAAAACCCCTGGGTTGGGAAACTTTCAATTTCTCCTTAATAACTCATCACTATAAATCAGATTCCTTTAATATACTACACACCAACATTGCAATAAGCTCAGAAAGAACCAGTACCATTTTCTTCCTGATGTTTCAGTCACAAGGAAAGGCTGGTTTATTTCTAAAAGGCAGTACTCAAAGCAATTTCATTTTATTTCCCTCTACAGAAGATATCAGATATTTAAGCACTCCCATAAAAGACCTACCCTTAGGTATTTCAGAATGACCTGGTTCTTGGAGATTTTCTTGGTTTCTCTCTTGCCAGAGAAGAAATTTTTAAAATAGGTTCAAAGTCTGTCATGGTACATTCAGTATATATTTTATAGAATCATTTTTTCATAGCCAATAGTTAAATATTAATAGTAGAACACATTTATTGGATCATTTACCCTCCAATTAAAATGTAACACTAATAATGATAACGGTGATGACATTATAACATTCATAATGATAATGACAATGCTATTATAAAATAACATTAACTTATTTTTGGTCCTCCTCCAAAGCATTTCTCTAGATTTATAAAACAAGAACCAAAAGGATAATAAAACACAAATTGATTCAAAGGACTGTATAATGTAAATAACAATGCTTTCTGAAGATTCCAAGTTTAGAAATAGCTATGAAAAGAAATTGCTTCTGAATATTGCATAGTTAATCACAATCTGGAGCCTAAAACTCTTCTGTTGTGAGAGGTGTCTATACAATGCCAACTATCAAAATGAAAGTTCAAAGATGTTTTAAAATTTTCATGTTTCAAACATTTGGTATCAAACAAAACAAGGATATTTCCCATTCATCCAGAGTTGGCACCATGCTAAGTCATAAAGGGTGTATTTTAACTTCTTTAAAAATCATGAATTTATTGTTTCATTTCATTGGGCCTACAAACCATAGTCCAATGGGGAGACAGAAATTGTCCAGGTTTTTTTTTTTTTTTCCTATCAACTTAGCTAATATGACCATTCATATAGCAAAGCGGATTTACAGTGACAGGAGAGGAAGCCAATTTACATGGGTGAGTAGACTGTCGATCTAGCCTTCTTGGTCGGGGTGGAGAAGGGAAAGAAAAATGCACTTTCAGGTAGAGCACTCCAGGATGGTATTTACTTCAGGTAAATATTCATCAATTATCCTGCCTCTGAGAAGCCCAAGATTATAATACAGGAGGTGGAGGTGCAGAGTCCCTGGCAGAGAATGTGTCAATCCATCCTGTTTTGACTGTAGGCTCTACAACAGGGGTCTCCGATCTCCGAGCATGAACTGGCACTGGACTGTGGCCTGTTAGGAACCAGGTTGTACAGCAGGAGGTGAGTAGCAGACCGGCAGAGCTCTGCCTCCTGTCAGATCAGTGGCATTAGATTCTCCTAGGAGTGAGAACCCTGCTGTGAAGTGAGCATGTGAGGGAGTGGCTGCAAATACAGATTAATATTAGCAGTGAGGTTTGACTGCACAGCCTCTGCCCACCATTCATGGAAAAATGGTCTTCCACGAAGCCAGTTCCCCTTGCCAAAAATGTTGGGGACTGCTGTTCTACCCAGCAGCACACAGAGCCTACAGGAGT
Source organism: Tarsius wallacei (assembly GCA_963574415.1). NCBI lineage: Eukaryota > Metazoa > Chordata > Mammalia > Primates > Tarsiidae > Tarsius > Tarsius wallacei. The sequence continues at coordinate 10,981 of CAUYQG010170754.1, read as the reverse complement.
CTGGGTGCCAGGAAAGGAAGGTGCATGGGAATTGCCCCGACGGCCAGGCATTCACTGGATGTGCAAACTGGCTCAAAGCTATCAGGCCAAAACTAATGTAAACACCAATTATGGGATTAAGTACACAACATCTGATGCAAAATCAACCGGGGGATGATGGTATAGCTTCTGAAAACAGGTATACTTGGCCTTAAAGGAATTACATCAGAGCCAAGAGACAGGAAGAAAGGAAGAGAAAAACAGGGAAAGGAAAGAAAAGGAAATGAAAGGACAGGAAAGAACACTAAGGGAAAACAAGAAAAAAGAGAAGGAAAGAAGAAAATATGACCTCTAGCAGACAGATTGAATACCTCCTACCATGCATCAACTCTAGAGAAATATAGGTTTTTATGTGAAATATAAAAATTTGTCTCAGTGTCATTGGAAGATGCCGGGTCTATTTTTCATACAGCCTCATCATGAGCAGGAAGCACTTGTAAAGTTATGAAGAGAAACCAAGCCTTGCTTGTGTCTACCTTAGTTACCAGTGGGCAGAAAGGTGTCTTTGTGGCCTGGATGCTGCTGTTGGCTGAAATGTGTGTTGTTGGAGCCCATTTAAAATCCAAGTAGCAAGTTCATTGTTTCTTGGCAGTATTGCCTGCACACCTAAATGTGCCCAACCTAGTGGCCCACCATGTCTTACCAGAGTCACCCCTTGCCATGATGGGTTTTTTACTGTTTTTTTTCCCCTTTCTTTCTTTTTAATTGTGAGGAATCTTTGTGTAATCTTTGTGTAATGTATCTATGCCAGCTATGATGTCAGATAGTTCATAATTCAGTTTCACCATTTCAATTAGCTGTGTGACTTGGGGGCAGTTTACCACCCTCCCTGAGGCCCTGTTTTGTTTTGCTCTAGTAGGAATAATAACACACACCTCAGAGGACATGCCTCCTGCCCCCTTTTTTTTTAGATTAGAAAATGGTTCATTAAAAAGTAAATTAGAGAGAGAAAGAGAAGATTCACCTGTCTAAGGTAGGGGAGGGGGTCAAAACCAGGAAGCCTGGCAACAACCAGAGCTCAAAGTGCAGACGACCACACCAGAGTCTAGCAAGGCAATGGCCCCTTCATCTCTTTCTGCTCTCATATGTTAGAAACATTCGCAATTTTTCTCTGTTCTTTACTAGGTATAGAGTACTATCTGTGGGTTATAGCATTATGCGAAAAGATAGGAACATAAAAAAGGACCTCCTTTTGTTGGTGGATTCCCTAAAAAAAAAAAAAAAGTAGGAAGCAAAGAGAAAGGAGAGGACCAAGAATTAAGAAAGTTCTTAAAAAACAAAAAATAGTCAACACCTACCTGGAGGTGCTGCGTGTTGACTTTTCATAGAACAAAGCCTGATTCTAGGATCTACATGTCCTGTTCCATTGAGAGTTGAGAGATGACCCTTCTTTTGTAAGAAGAACTAGGCTGCCCATTGGGGGCTGGGTCCTTCTACCCCACATTAGCTCAGGATGCACGTCTCTATTCTCCTTATTGAAAATTGTATTATACTGGTGATCCCACTTGACTGAGATCCTGATCTTCCTTGTGGCATTTAGGCCTTGATATATGGCATCACAATGAAATATCATAAACCCCCAGCCCACTAGTGTGGAATCCAAGATACAAAGTCCATCCTTAGTTGGAAAGACACTTAACTGAAACATACAGATCCCAGAGAGGATCTTCTCATCTTTAAACACTTCCTTGGCTTTTCCCGTCTTCTCTCGTCTTCTCACAAGGCGTTATATGCCATTCCTAGGCGGATACATTCCAACAGTAAATCCCACAGTGACCTCAAGTACCAGACTGGACTCTTCCTCTCTCTCCTCAACCTCTTCTGTTGTGGAGCCAGAAACCAGGGTGTAATCATCCTCCTCAAGGGTGTAGATGCCTCTTCTTATCCAACACAGCAGTAAATCAGGTTCCTAATCCTATAGATTCTCTCCTTGTAGCATTTCTAAAACATGTTTCCCACTGCAACTAATTATCACATTTTTACTTTATTCTAAACTGGTTTCTCAGATTCCATGATGGCTTAACACAGCAAACAAATCTTTATGCAAATATTTCTAATGCCTATTAGGTGCTAGAAATATGCAGGTGAATAATTCACAGTCCCTGTCCTCATGGTGTGTCCTGTGAATAGATACAAGTAAACAGCCATTGCAGTGTCACTATGATGGTGAGCATATGATGCACAGGGTGATGCCTAACCTAGTCTTAGTTAGTTACAAAAGGTCTCCTGGAGGAAGTGGCAGTTAAGCTGCCTCTGAAGGCTGAGTACAGATGTTAGCCAGTGTAGCAGCAGTTGATGTTTCCTGGGCCAACATCCTTACCCATCTCCTGGAAAGAGTACCCTGACTCTCTAGGAACCTCTTTCCCTATCCCACAATTAACTGTTTTTGTGGTTTGGTTGAAGCTTTCTCCAATATGGTACCCCCACACCCCATGCTTTCCAGATGAGAATGTAACACAGGCCTGGCCATTCAGAGCATTCCATTCCCACAGCCTCACTGATTATTTCAGAGGTGAGCACATGACTCTACCAGGGCTAATATCAGGACTGTTGCCGGAGGTGCTTGCTCTCTACTGGCATGGCTGAGAACCCAAACAGTAGCCACTATTTGCTACTGTGTGTTAAGAGTCTGCCTGAGAGTAGGGTAAAGAGGTGGACAGAAAAAAAGACCTGATTCTGATGACACTGTCCGGGCTCAAGAATACGGCGATGTAGAGAGATACTTCTGAGAATATACATTTCAAGAACCAGATTGAGTTGGGTTTTCTGTCATTTGTAACCAAGAAAGCTCTTACTAATACACTAAGGAGGAAAACAGTGATCTAGGATGAGAAAACCATCCATGCAAAAGCCCAGAGGCCAAGAAACCATGACGCATTCTGTGTACAAAGTTCTATGAGACCAGGGAGTAGATGTGGAGTTGCTTAGAGAAGTTGGAAAGGTTAGGAGCTAACCTTTCCCACTACAGCATTGTTCTGCCAGAGTCAATGTCATAAAATGCAAATTTGATCATGCAATTCCTCTCCCCTGCTAAAAATACTTTAATGACACCTCAAAGGTTTTAGGATGAAGTTCAAACCCATTAGCTCAGCACCCAGTGCTTTTCATGGCCTGCCTGTTCCCTCTCTCTCTCTGGTTTCACCTCCTACATCTCTCCCAGGGGCACCCAGTGCTCCAGCTAAATTGAATTACTTATAGTATTCCCAACATGGCAGGCTCTTTCATGCCTTTGTGCCTTCATATTGCTTGCGTTATATCATTTAGTCCCCACAAGAGTCCCGCGAAGTAGGCATTATTATACTGATTTTCCAGATGCAGGTATAGAGAAGCTGAGGAACATCAACAGACACACAGCCAGGAAGATGGAGAGCTGGGCTAGGAACAATTCTCTGTCTGACACCAAAGCTCTCCCTTGAATCCCCAGCCATTGCTCATCCCAGTTCTTTTGACTTCTGGTCCATGGATCGTTCCGTTTCACAGCCTGGTCTTTTAATGGAATAAATACAATTTCAGAATTTCAAGAGTGGGGGCTGGAGGGATGTTTACCAACCAATGTAAGTGACTTTGCTACTAAAATCAACACAATTGCATTTTCTTCATCCGGTCCACAACTTTCTGTGAGCATCTCCTTCACGTCAGGCACTATGCCAGATGATGGCGCTACACAAAGCCAGTCACAGTCCTTGCCGCCTTGACGCACTTTCGGTAAAGTAATCTACGTCTCACACTTGCTTCTCATTAAGAAGGCTGCCTGGCTACACAGGAGCACTGATGCCACATTCCTTTCAGAGACACTTGGAACTCCATCAAGGCTGTTGCTCAGGAAATATCATCGGCTGCATTATTTTTAACCGCTGCACATGAGTTATATCAGAGATTAATTGATCAGTTAAATGGGAAAAAGCAGAGAATAGACTGGGAATGAATCAATGAAGGAAATAGTGTGCCGTATCTTATATACCTGGGATCAATTGTGTTACAGCTCACTCAGTGAGGCTCCAGATTGCAAAACAGCCTGTTTGCAAGGGGTCACAAATAGGGCAAATCGTTGGCTTAACAACATACAAAATTTTCATCACCTTATTTATACCTTATTTCTCCCTAAAGTGAACAACATTTCTTAATGGTACCAATCCTGCAGAATCACAAACTAGAAATGTTTTCTTCTAATTGGGACAAAACTGATCATCACCTAATAGGCTCTCTGTAGAGAATGAAAGATGTAAGAACAAAAAAAGAAAACACCACAAATTGAACACTAAGGATTAAATGAAAATAAAAGGACAGTTTTGTTTCACTTTAAGCTCAAACTTTAAAGGTGCTGTTAGAAAATCTAACAATTATTTTATAAATCTTATTTGGTAGAATAAGCTAATTGAGTTATGACAAAGAATTATTTCAAAAGTGAAAAAAGATTCTTGAGAAATGAAAAATTAAAAGGCAAATTTTAAAAGGTGTCAAAAAAACACCTTTTATGAACAGACAAATCTTATCAGTCTGTTCCCCTCCAACCATGCCTGGATGGGGTCTGACAGATTAAAAGCTGGATGTCAGCCCAGTTAGCCTGAGTGGGAAGAGATTAAAGGAGCCATGGGACATAAACTGAGCGGCCGGTCCCATAACCAGTGGGTGAAAAATGCTTGCTGTCCAGCAGGGTCTGCAGTGCCAAGTGGTCACAGTGCCCAGAGAAGCCCCCTTGGGCAGGCGACCCCTGTAAACCTCAGCTGCTACTCCTGGGTAGGGGCTTTTGCAGCACTGAAAATGTCATATAACACAAGAGATATTCTGCAAGCAGAGAAAAAGTCACTATTCTACCCAGGAATATATATATATATAACTGCAGTGGCCACCAAAAAATGGCCTCATTTTTCTTGTGCTATACTCTGGGCCTATAAAAATAGTTTCAGGATCTCAAAAAGACTGGCTGTAAATGAAAGTCGTGTTGCAACTGGCCAGACAGAAGTGAAAATGACTTAAAAAGACTGAATATTTAAAAGGCTCCAAGCCCAAAGATAAAGAAAATATAAAATGTTACTGAGAGGTCACCCCTTTTGTGTGAGTTAATCATGTTTGTTCAATGAATCCCACTTTAAATGCCATGTGTCAAATCCTAAAATATTATTCTTAATTCTTTTAAAATTACATGACATTTTTCTGTTATCAAGACAGACCAATAAAATACAAGCAAGTATAATTGGTACAAGACAACCCTTAACAGCTAGTCCAGGTTAATCCCTAGGCATGGATTAGATTATGAAAGGTTTAAATAGCTAATCTCAATGCCTTACATATACATCAGGGATTTCAATTGAATAAGCTTAGTGATTATTTGAGTGCTAACCAGAGTGACTTAAGAGGCTGTAAAACCCATGCCAAATCACATCAAATTACAGGAGACCTAGGGAGGTCCAACTTGAACTGAAGAATTAACATAAAAAATACTAAGAAATATATTCATTAAAGATTTAAGAATATGAAGCAGATTGAGACTAATTTTTTTAAAAGCTAAGGGGGAAAAGGAAGATTTAATAAAAATAAGGTAGGGATAAGATGGCACCCTGTGATTCAGAATTGTATGTTTTGCATCTCATATTCCTACAGAGACTGGTTGTGTCTTAGACATAGCAGCTATTTGCTTCTTTTGGGGCACCCTTAACTCTAGTCTAAAGGTCATCTTTATTTTTTTTTTTAAGTTTTAAAAGATGTGGGTACAATTCGGGATTAGGTATACAAATGTTCATTATGCAGGTACCCTTGTTGAAGAGGTGTGCCCGGCCTCCCCTGGCAGATTCCCACTACTGCCAATCCCACATCCCCACATCCCCACCCCAGCAGTTTCCTGCTACTGCAAATCCCTTTCTTATAGTATTATGATAATTGTTCAAGGTCCTCAAATGAGTGAGAACATGTGATACTCAGTTCTTTGTTTCTGTGATAGATCACTCAATAATAATCTATCAGTATTATAGACCCTAGATTCATTCAAGTTGCTGTGATAATTTTGTCCTTCTTTATGACTGCATAATATTCCATCATGTATATATACCACATTTTAAAAATCCAGTCCTTTTTCAATGGGCAGCACAGTTGGTTCCATGTTTTTGCTATTGTAAACAATGGTGCAATAAACATACATGTGCAGGTATTTTTTTTGAGTGATTTGAGTTCCTCTGGGTATATTCCTAAGAGGGGAACCATAGGGTCATATGGAAGGTCAGTTTTTAGATCTTTTAGGTATCACCAAACTGTTTTGCACAGAGGTTGTACTAGTTTACACTTCCACCAACAGTGTAGAAGTGTTTCCTTTTCCCTGCAACCTCTCTAGCATCTGTTGTTTTTTAAGTTATTGATGATAGCCATCCTTACTGGAGTTAGGTGGTATCTCAGTGTGGTTTTAATTTGCATTTCATTGATGACTAGTGAGACTGAGCATTTTTTCATGTATCTGTTGGCTGCTCGTATGTCTTCTTTTGAGAAATGTCTATTCATATTAAAGGTTATCTTTAATAGCTGAGGAAGTGTCTTTGCCAACAGTGACACAGGAAGGTAGGGAATGAAAAGCTCTAAAATCAAGATTTCCTGACTACTAGATTACGTTCTTTTTACTATAGCAACTATTAATTTTTAAACAAAGAACTGGGTTTTAATACAATAAGTTAGCCACAGGGGTTCACCAAGACAAAATCTCCTTCTATATTCCTCTGTTCTTTCTCATGAAGAAGAGGCAGTGATCTTTTCATGAACCTTCCTGTATGTTGACTTTTGTTTTCTCTTGTTTTGCATGTATACAATATACTTGTCTCTTCGATGGAAGCAAAGTTTCTTACCCTTTCCTTACATGTCTCCAAATGCGATCCATAGTCCTTTGTGCATGGTTTCTGAACACAGGGGGAAGCAGCCCGGGGTAGTGGTTAATAGGTCAGACTATCTGAGAATCCAGTTTCAGCTTCACCACTTGTTAACAGACTGACCTAGAGTACGTTACTTCTCTGTGCCTCAGTGTCACCAACTGGAAAGTGGTTATAATACTATCCATCACGTTATTGTGAGGATTACATGAATTATTCATGAAGCTCTTAGATCAACATCTGGCACATGGTAAGCACTGTGTATGTTAAATTAAAATAAGATGCTTGCTTAATGACCAAATGTTTCTTTGGACCTATATTAATTAATATTACTTATCCATTGATGGGGCTTCCCCAATCAAAACAGAATTTGCTAAACTTTGAAAAACTCTATCTTTTATTTGAGATAAGCCAAAAGATAAATAATAGCTATGACACTTATACCTATCTTGTAAGGTGCTTTGTAATTATTTATTACTTGCTAAAAAACTCAAGTGGGCAAAGGGAAGAACAAGGCAGTCATGTTAACATCTAAACCTCATTAAACTTTCATCTTCTTTTAAAGTCCTGGAAGACAAATGAGCTACCAGAGGAATTTCCTTTCCTCTGTAACACTTATACAGGAATTTGAACACAACTATTAAAGAAAATTAAATGAGATTTCCTAAATGGCCAAATAATACTGTGGTGGGGGAAGCCAACTATCAAGTTTAAGTATAAATTTCAGGGTCTAAGATGAAGTTAATATACTCCAGTAATTAGATCCTTATGATGTCCTGCACGTGGTAAGCACTATGTATGTTCAATTGAAATAAAATTCTTATTAGGAAATTTCATTTAAAAAATTAATAAAACAAAAATGATTATCAATTTATTAAATAGGCAAATGAGCAGATGACAAATCAAGTTGGGGGTAATTACTTCCATACTAAACTATTCCTCTTAAGTGATATACTAGTGATCACCTGGCATGGAAGGAATGATAGATAACAAAAATATACACATATATTTTTTTCCCATCTTTCTATGTATATCCCCTGGCAATATGACCTTCTCTTTCCTCCCATCAAGATGCGAAATCTATTTTTCTACTCCTTGAGGCTAGGTTGGTCTTGTGACCTTCTTAGACTAGTATTCTGTAGCAAAGTAACACTGTGGGAGTTCCAAGCCTAGGACTCCATAGGCCTGCAACTTTTTCTCTCACTTCCTTGGATCATCATGTGAAGAAGGCTGGTCAAGCCACCTGAAGAATAAGAGGTTACATGGAGAAGAAATGATCCATTCCAGCTGAGACCCTCTATTCCCCCAAATGGGTAATTGCCATCCCCAGCCATCAGACATGTGACTTAGGCCATCTCAGACAAGTTGCCAGATAACGGTCGCCACACAAGCAATCCTTATTGAGAACAGCATGAGAGCCACCCAGGCAAACTGTACACCCTCCAAATTTTGAGCAAATGCAATGGCTGTTGTAAGCAATTAAGTTTGTCAGCGGTTTGTTACTGCAACAATAGACAACTGATAACAGATTTTTCTGAAGCTTTCAAATTGATGTGAAAATTGGGGAAATATAGAGATTCAAAATGACACTGCTATGGTCTGAATGTTTGTGTCTTCCCCATATCCATATGCCAATGCTGTAGTTTACAATGTGATAGTACGTAGAGGTGAGCCTCTTTTAGAAGATAATTAGGTACCTGTGTGATGACTACATAGGTAACCCTGAATTGTACCCCACATCTTTAAAAAAAATTTTTTTAATGGTAAAAATAAAAGGAGATGATTTAGATGAGGTCATGAGAGTGGAGTCCCATGATGGGATTAATGCCCTTCTTTTTTTAAAATTTATTTTATTTTAAAGATAAGGGGTACAATTCAGAGTTAGGCACACAGGTGGTCATCATACAGGTAAGGTTTGGGCCTACCTTTGGTCTCCACTTTGCCTGGTTTGAGATCAGGTACCCTTTTTAAAAAAAATTTTATTATAAAGACGTAGGGTACAATTCGGGGTTAGGTAAATAAACATTGATCATGCAGATACCCTTGTTGATGAGATATGCCCCTCCCTCCCCAGCAGTTTCCCTCAACTGCCAATCCCACTCCCCCCCCACCCGCAACAGTTTCCCACTACTGCCAATTGCTTTCTCATAGCATAATTGTTCAAGGTCCACTTATGAGTGAGAACATACGGAACTCTGTTCCTTGTTTCTGTGATAAATCACTGAATATGATCGACTCCAAATCCATCCAAGTTGCTGCAAAGCCCGTATATTTGTCCTTCTCTATGGCTGGATAAAAAAAAAAATGTGGTACAGATCAGGTACCCTTATTGATATTGTGTTTCCTCCTGCCTCCCACCCCAGCAGTATCCCGCTACTGCCAATCCTTTTCTTATAGTATTATGGTAAATGTTCAGACTCCACTTATGAGTGAGAACATATAGTACTCAAAATGTTCTTCTAAGAAGAGGAGACTACAGAATTCTCTCTTTTCACCATATGAGAACACAACAAGCAAGAAGACAGTCCTCTGCAAACCAGGAAGTAAGCTCTAATCTGACACAGAACTTGCCAGCACCTTGATTTTGGACTTCCCTGCCTCCAAACAGTGAGAAATAAATGTTTATCGTTGAAGCCACCTGTTCCATGTTATCTTATTATGTCAGCCCAAAATAAGACATAGGCAAAGAAAAAAAACACACAAAACACTTCTCTCATTCTAATCTATGGCTGTTTGAGGCAAAATATTATCAAAATTTACAATTAAACAGAATCCCTGGCTCTCTATGGAGATGTGATTGGTTTTGCTTGATTTGTGTTCTCTGAGCTAACAACAACAAGAAAAAGAGTAAAGAACAAAGAAAAATCTGAAAAGTATTTTGGGAGCACAATATAAGAAAATGAAATATACAGAATTATGAGGTTTAGGAGAACTGTTTTAAATGTCATGTCAAAGGGAAGGCATCTATTAAGGAATAAAGCCACAGCTGCCTTCTTCATCTAGATGAGAATAGTTCTCTATGATCTAGGAGCAGGCACAGGTAAATCTCTGTGGAACTTTGTTCCACTGTCACCAATACATACCCTCTATAGTATACAGGTGAATCAAGCTCAGTGTGATTTGTCTCGTATCTTTATTTCTCTCATTTTTGTTCTCTCTTCTGTGCCATGCCCTTTTCCTACTATTGGTCACCGCATTGGTTTTGTGATGTGTCTAGCTGGGTGTGGTAAACTACATTTCCTCGAATTCCCTCTGTTGTATATTTCAGATTAGGGTGAGCCACAAGGAAAATCCTTGGAAGATTTGGGTAGGGGGAATGAAACAGCAGCCATCGGTAGCTCATACACGTTGCTAATCTGTGGTTCACATTCACTTTGTTGGTATGAAGCGGCAGTTGGACCTGCAATCGCACTTCCTTCCCCCATATCCTTCTTCACCTTTTCTGGCTCCTGAGCCAGGTCTTCAAGTTTAGCTATGTGCCAAAGGGCCCCAGCTTCTGCAGGATACCTTCATAAATGAGGCCAGAGGGAAGGACACAAGATCCAGTTCATCCTCATAGGATTCCAGCTCATACTGGTAGACGGCATCTTACTTGTGATCTGTTGATCTGTTGTGTCTGAATCATACCCTGTAGACTTCAAGCTCCAGCATGAGATACAGAGACAACAGCCTTACAGAGACTACTTAACCAGCCGCCACAATTGTGTAAGCCAGGTCCTGTAACCAGTCTCCTAATGGTTGTGCTTCTCTGGCTGAACTTTGAATGGTACAGTCATTGTTTTGCTAATGTTTACAAGGTCATCTACAGTCAACTGGCTGGCAGATCCTCCAGATCTACGGGGAATGCCCAAAGGATCTCCAAGAGGCTATAGTGATGGTATGATGGTTAATTTTATGTGTCAACTTGAGTGGGCTAAAGAATATCCAGATAGCTGTTAAAACACTATTTGAGGGGCATTTCTATGATGGTGTTTCCAGAAGAGATTAACATCTGAATCAGTAGACTGAGTAAAGAAGATATGCTCTCCCCAGTGTGGATGGGCATCATCCAATCCCTTGTGGGCCCAGATAGGACAAAAAGGTGGAGGAAGGAT
>CAUYQG010170747.1:0-10123 GCA_963574415.1 Tarsius wallacei | reverse complement strand
GAGGCCTCCCAGAAGGCAAGCAGATAGGGGTGCCATGCAGAACCGTGAGCCATGATAAACCTCTTTTCCCTAGAAATTAACCCGTGTCGGGCTTAGTGGCTCAGCCTGTACTCCCGCGCTTTGGGAGGCTGAGGTGAGTGGATTGCCTGAGCCCGAGGGTTCGAGACCCGCCTGGGCAACTTGGCGAGACCTCATCTCTACAATAAATCAAAAAATCAGCCGGGCATGGTAGCGCGCGCCTGTAGTTCCAGCTACATGGAAGGCTGAGGCGGAAGGATCGTCGGAGCCCAGCGGGTCGAGGCTGCGGTGGCCGGGAGCGGCCACTGCACTCTAGTCTGGGCGACAGAGTGAGACTCCAACTCAAAAAAAAAAGATATTAACCCGCTTCAGGTATTTCCCTATAGTAATGCAAACTCAACAGCTGGGGAAATAGTCTTCAATCTCGGAGGAAGATCTGGGTACCACTTCACAGCTCCACCACGGTCTAGCCCTTGTGTAAGTTGATCTCACTTCATCGTGATGTTTGGAGAGTAGTTCCTCTCAAATCCTGATGGGCCTCTTCTTGAACACACCGTCGTGTCTGAGACTCCAACTGGAACTGACACTCATCTTTCCCATCCTGTATCAGCCAATCTAGATTTCTTCCAGCCTCAGTTAGCGCCTCTGAGTTATCGGTGGCTTATCTGATGGTATCACCCAGCCCCTCATTCCCACAACAGCCAAGTCCCTGGTTACCATGCCCTTCTCAGGCCAGGGTGCTTGTCATTTTGTCACCAAAATTGGGCATGGAAGTATCAAGAGGTACCCAGATGAATCACATGAATGCCAATTATATTCCTTCCTGTTCTCCTCCTGATGATCTGGGTCAGCTATTCTTGCCGGTAGAGTGGTTCATTTTTTCTTCTTTTTTTTTTTTACCAGATGGTTTCTTGGCAGAAGGAGCCTAAAACACCCAGGCAGCAGTCATAGTTCAAGGGTACTCTTGCTGCGTTCCCTTGTTGAAGAGTTCCCTTTCTGGGAACCAGAATCTCTAAACCACAGAGCTCAGCGTTGGAGGAATGGGAAGCACACAATCTCTCAGTACATCATTGGGAATTAGGTGAGGCCTTTCCTCCTTCTATTCCTTGGCTCCGAGACCAGTCTATTGAATCTATTGGGAACAGAGCATCGTACAAAGGTCATTGATTTAGAGTGTGCACTCCACCCTTGCAGAGCACCACCTCCAAATCGGCACTTCGGCTGTGACTTTAATAGGTCTTTCCATCTTTGTCAGGCTGGCTGCCCGATTTAGTATAACGGTATCTGACATAACTAGGGGATCTCCCAGTCATGTGGCTCCTCACACAGATCACTTGCTGTGAAGTGGGGGCTCAGTCTGTAAACCCTTGGGTCATGGAATTGGCTTACACTCTGTGGGAAAGAAAGACAAATTCACATCTGATATGTATCTATCACTGTCAAAATGAAACCTGCCTTTCATTTCATTCATTGGATGACAGGGGTCCAACGTCATCAACCTGCCACCAAGTGACTGGCTGACCTATTTGAGGGATGATGCCCTACTAGGAACCTAGCGTCAGCCTCTGTTGCTGGCAGGTTGGACGTTCGACAGCAACGTCAGCAAGGATCAGCCTTTGTAAGTGGGGGCCTGCTGGTGGGATGATACACCGTCTCCATTCCCACATTACTATGATTACTCTATTCAAGTGCCCATTGTGCTGGCTTTGTTGTTGACGTTAGCTGGTTAAGTCAACGTTGTCTAACTTGGTTTTACATGATTCTTCCGTGGTGGCTGCTCTCTGGTAGGCATTAACCCACAATACTACCGTCACACTTCATGTTCGTGCCCATATGTCCATTCCTCTACCCAAGACATCTTTGTTTCTGATCCTCCCGTTTTTCTCCTTTCCAAGCCTTTGATCAGCTGATGAAGTCATCTGCCATTGCTTATGCGATCTAGGTGTTTTCTGACCTCTGGCCCCTTCTCTTGATCAGATTCACTGCCCAAATCTCTGCTTATTGAGAGGATTTTCCCTCACCACTGTCTTCAAGTTTACTTGTGAATGTGAGTCCTTAGCCATTTTGGGCTTATGCTCCAATCCAAACCAAGTAACAAAAGAACTGAATTTAGGCTTTTTCCTCCTCTGTCGTTAGAGATTCCTCATGTGGTTATAAGAACGAGCTGAGGGAGAAGTTTTTCACATGAAGTAACCCCCAAAGAGGGCTGCTAGCCAGCACCAGTCTCATGGTTAGGGGGAAAGTCCTGAAGGAAAGTCTGAGAGACGTGTTGCAGGGTCCACCAAGAGTATCAACAAAGCTAAACACACACGAACCCTATGACTCAGACATTCCACTCTTAGGTGTATACGGAAGAGAAATGAGTGCATTTGTTCACAAAAAATACCTAAGTAATAATTAGCAACTTTATTTATAATAGTTCCAGCTGGAAACAATGTAAATGTCCGTCAATAGGAGAATAAATAAATAAGTTAGGCATATAGCCATATAACGGGATATGCAGTTGCCATGTAAAAGAGCAAACGACTGATATATGCAATAATGTGAATAAAATTTATAGACATTATGTTGAGAGAAAAAAGAACAAAAGAGTTGATATATGATGTCATTTATATCATTGATCATTGATCAAGGAGGCAAAACTAACTTAGTAGAAAAAAGAATAATCTTTCCTTTGGAAGAGGTTGTGGGTATTTCCTGGGAACTTTCTGGGAGGGTGGAAATGTTTTGTATCATGATCTGAATGTTGGTCATCTTTATATATATGTGTGTGTGTGTATATATATGTATATATATATTATATACACACATGTATATAATATTTTACATATATTATATACTATGTAAAAATGTATTAAACTAAACGCATACATCTCTGTACTTTATACATTTCACCTTTTTGGTATTTTACACCTCAATTTTTTTTTTTGAGTTGGAGTCTCACTCTGTCGCCCAGACTGGAGTGCAGTGGCATGCTCCCGGCCACCGCAGCCTCAACCTGCTGGCTTCCAGTGATCCTTCTGCCTCAGCCTTCCAAGTAGCCAGAACTACAGGTGCACGCTACCATGCTGGCTAATTTTTTTATTTATTGTAGAGAGGAGGTCTCGCCAAGTTGCCCAGGTGGATCTCAAACCTGTGGGCTCAGGCAATCCACTCACCTCGGCCTCCCGAAGTGCTGGGATGACAGGCTGAGCCACCAAGCCCGGCCCTAGACCTCAATTTTTAAAAGCATAAACAAGTAGCATCTGCAACTGAAACAGAAAATAAAAATATATAATAAAAACGGCATATTATGTAGTTCCTTTATTTGTGATTCCTCTGCTTTGACCTTCTTAGCCGGTTTCAAGAGGCAAAGCCTCGGTAAATACTATGCAGCTTCCACTTGGCTATTGATGAGTTGCTTGGAGTCACAGAGCCGTGAATTTCCCAGATCTGATTCTTTCTGGAGTCGATGGATTTCTGCTCAGCTCTGTCCTTTGCAACTACAGCAGCCTGTTCTCTCTGATCCGCCTGGAATAATTTCCATTTCTAGAGGAAACTGCATTCCGTAAAACGTAAACATGCTCCTGTTCTCTCGCTCTCTCCTCTAAATCTCCTGCCCCTGGTGTCCCTCTGTCTTGTATATTAGAGGCACCCGGTATCACTACCCCTCAGTTATTTTCAGATACCCTGTCACGTCCCTTTCCCCATCCCCCAAGGCTTTCTGTGTGGGAATGATTTAGCAGGACTCAATAATCAGATATTTAAAGGGACCAGCTTCTTTTAGAGTAAGGCACAAAACGAATTCCTTTAACACCATGAAATGAGTTATATACAGCCTTCTTACCATGATAAACATTCCAGGCAATGATCTGTCCGTGTTGGGGGTGGATGGCTGTGACGGGAACATTCTGTTCAAGTTATTGAATCGTTTTCTTCCTCTGTAAATAGAAAAGTAATAAAAGTAATAGAGTTACTGTGGAAATGATGGCGGTAGACATGAAACACTAAGACAGTTCCAGACAATGGTGAGGACCTGTAGGAGAATCTGATCAGAATCTTGGTGTTCACTGAGCATGTGCAGACCACGTCCATGAAAACCAGCGGCAGCAGGAAAACGTCTCGTGTGCAAATAAATGCATCTCACTTGGGAAAGACAAGCCCCAAATGGGAAATGGTTTCCTACTGTTAACAGGCAAAAAGGATGAGTGATTTAAGTTAGATAGGGAGATTTTTAAAAAGAGATTGAGCAGAATTAATTATTAAAGACATGTTATGAGTAGGCAGGATAATATCAAGGAGGTCTAAATTATTTACATTTTATTGCTCTCAGTCTATGGGTGTCTGAAATTCCTCATCTTCTATTGGAGAATTCTGCAGAGTGTTCCTGGCCCAGGATACTTTCTGATAATGCAGCTCTCTAAGATGATCTTGAAGCATCTTACTCATTTAAAATTGTCAGAATTTCTTAAATTCCCTATCACCAAGATTCTGCTTTTAGAAATATCTTCTTTCAGGTTGCAGAATATAACTTCTACTTTAAGAATTGTGAGAAGGAAAAGATGTTTCCAAGGGACATGTTAGTTCTGAATGTATAATCCATGCTCTACATTTCTGAAAATCTTTATTTAAGTGGTAAAGCAGGATTAAGAAGGTCATGCCTTCCGGGTGCACCTTACTGCTTTCTCTACTGTGTCATCTCCTGGTACCTTGGAGTTCCAAAGGGCCTGAGGATGCCTGTGTACTGGATTGTGTTTATTAAGTTAGGCAGCCATTGCATCACGCCTACATATCCCCTGGGCCAGATGCATGTGAATGGGAAGAGGCTCGAGATGTTCCCATGGCATCAGGCTGCACAAAAATGAAAAGGGAGAGAGTATTTGTTAACGAATATGAAGATGGGGGCTCACTGATTACTCTGAGACTCTTTCTCATCTTTGCCTACAAGTAGAGAGAGGAAGAAAAGTCCTGGGCCAAATTAGTTGTAGTGTGTATCTCTTGAGCATTCCAGATTTACTGTTCGAGACCCATCCTAGCTCTGCCATGCCTCCCTCAGGATGAATGACTACAGGGTCCAAGCAAAGGTCAGGTATTTGGGATAGGTTCTCGAAGAATGCCGTGCAACCACTATTCTCTACAGCAAAGTATTCACAAGTCTGCAGAATCCTGGCTTTAGGAAGTAGCCTAGAATTCAATAGTATGGTAGGGAATTTATAATTAACAATACTTTATCATATACTCCAAAATACCTAGAAGAGAATAATGGTAATGTTTCTAACACCAAGAAAAGATAAATGTTTCAGCTAAACATCCCAATTACCCAGATTATTACACATTGGATATAATTTCCAAAATATCCCATGTACTCCCAAAATATGTATAGGATATATCAATTTAAAAATACAAAAAAACTGTAAAGAGATCAAGATGGAATAATACTGATTGATCTTTCACAGAAACAAAGAACTGAGTACCCCATGTTCTCACTCATAAGTGGACCTTGAATAATTATCATAATACTGTAAAAAAGGGATTGGTAGTAGTGGGAAACTGCCAGGGGACAGGGGACACACCTTGTTAACAAGGGTACCTGCATAATGAACATTTGTATACCTTACCCTGAACTGTACCCTGCATCTTTAAACTAAAAGAATTTGGGGTAGATGCAGGAAGGTAGGAGAAGGTGGCATAGGAAGCAGGAGGGTTATGCTGGGTTTCTCTTTGACTACTCTGTCTTGATAAAGAGGTTTTTACTCCAAGAATCTCTATGTCAAGGGGCTTAACTTGGTTGATATCATTTGGATAAAGGAAGAAACTAGGAACTTGAGGGTCATGATTAAAAACTTTAATCAGGGACCATCCCTAGCATTTATTTTTTTATTTTCTCTTTGTCATTCCAGACGAGTTAGATACCTGGGCATCCAACTTCCTCCTGACATTTCGGCTGGTCACTTTGATTCTAATGAGGTCTTCAGGTGATCAGAAGATACAAGAGAAGGGCCCAAGAGTTCTTATTCAAGTTCAGAGGTATGTTTGATAAGGCCTTGTGAATTCAAACGCCTTCCCTTCGGGGATTTGAACTAGCCAGGCACTACCCAAGTGTGGCTCTGCTTGGGCAGGTCTTGGCATTGGTCTAGAGTGACCCCTCCAGTCCCTAGAATAGAATGGGGACTCGAAATTGTTAGATAGTATAATGGACTGAGGTGCTCTGGGTTCGTTCTTACATATCAACTCCAATATGTGTGCCTCATTTGGGCTGGTTAGCTCATAAACAACAGAAATGTACATCTCTCAGTTCTGGAGTCTGGAAATCCAAGATCAAGGTGCTGGCAGATTCAATGTCTGGTGAAGGCCCACTTTCTGGTTCATAGATGGCACTTTCTGCTGTGTCCTGACTTGGCTGGAGGGATAGGGCATCTTTCTGGGCCTCTTTTATAAGAGCACTAATCCCACTCACGACCTAGCCACCTCCCAAAGGCCCCGCCTCCTAATAGTATCACCTTGGGGGTTAAGATTTCAACATACGAATTTAAGGGGGGACACAAATATTAAGATCATAGCACTCTGATTTCCAGACTCTCGGAGAAATCCTTATTCAAATAACTTAATTCAAAAGAAAATCCTCAAGCTAATTGGCATGGCTCGTTTTACTGTTTCTCTAAATCAGAGCTGATGCTGTCTTTCTGCCCTTGTCCCCTCCTGTCCTCACCCCCTACAGGGAGACCATGAGCCCTGCCACTGGCCACCTACTCTCTCTGTTCCCTGCTCATTTTTGGCGGTATCCCCAGATCCTCTGCATTTCCCGCCCCCAAGATCTCAGACCATTCCTACTTCTGCATTCCAGACAGTTCCCGGCCTGCTTCTCTTGCCCTTTGCGGGAACCGTGAATGAGGCCTTGCCAGGACCCGGGCCCTCAGCTCCTGTCACCCAGCAAGCTGGAAACCCTTATGTCAACCGAGGTCCTGTTCACTCTTAAGCCTTAGTTCCTTCCCATTAAAGACCTCAGACATCTTTCTGTATCTATGCCCTTGTTCTGTGTTGTTGTGACATCCAGAGAAGTGTTTTCTTGCCAATTCACAGCGTTTTCCCCTTTCCTTACCCTAGATGGACGCTTTTTAGTTCGGAAAGAGGCTTTCTGGCTGCTTTTCATTTCTTCCTCCCTTACCTTCGTTCCTATCCACAGCAACCTTGAAGCTTATCTGCAAGGGTATGGGTGGTTCTGGGGAATGGATGTGCAAGACCCTAGGTTAAACAGTCACCGTTCCTTGCTTAATTAGCATCGTCTCAGGAGCACGGGCTTAGGCAGATGAGGAGCCACAGAGGAGGGGATGTGGAATCCCCTTCCTTGACCTGCTCTGCATCCCAGTGACACCCAGGGCAGGGCTGTCTCCCCAGACATCAAATAGTCATAGCTCTCCCTAATTGTTGGCAACAATAATGGCTAACGTGCTGACTCCTCATGATGTGCTCAGTTTGGTACAGTAAACATTTCATTTCAATTCTGAGAGGTGGTTCTGTTATTCTCTCTGTTTTGCAGACGAGGACACTGAGGCCCAAGGAGTGGCAGAACTCTACTAGAAATTCAACTCTGACCCCAAATCTGGAGCGCTTGTCCTAACCTCAAGCCGAAAACAGTCACGCCCGCTCTGAGACTGCCCTGGCAGCTTCTCCTCAGTGTCAGGTTCTTTGGGAAGCCGTGTCAACTCTCTCAAGTGGAGGGGACACTTTTAGTAAATCAGTGTTGACAGTCACTGTCAAAATAACAGTACATTCTGCCCCCGTCAGGCTAATCTCTGTTCTCCATGTGAAAGCTCTGGCCCCTGTCACTCTGGGCCACATTCGGGTCTGCCTTGGTGTCAGCCCCTAACACTGTTCCTCTCTTCTCCCACAACGTGCATATTGCAAGACAGCCATCTTGTGTGTGCATTCATCTGGTGTACCTTGTTTGGGTTCAGTTTGGAGTGCCAGCTTTCCTGGAGAAAATCAGACCCAGTCTTTCTGTCCCATCCCTTTTTGAGGTATGACTGTCTTCTACTCGGTAAGTGATTGTCCCATTGGAGCTGAACTTGGCTGGGGACATCTCTGTATCCATTCCTTTTCTGTGCCCATTCTCTCTGCTTTCAAAGGCCCTCAGACTCACTCTTTCTTCCTACAAGACAGCAATCGCAAACCTGCTGCCTCTCCTATACCAGCAGTTGCAGCCTTTTTCTACAGCCTGGAGCACAGTGGACAGCTAATAAATATTTGTTGAATGAATGATTTCAATATGTGCAGTCACAACGCTGGCAGAACTGCTGTTATGATCCCCTTGGAAAGCAGACCTGTGCTTAATTTTAGGATAGAAGCATTGTGGCAACAACATTTTATTTATACTGACTTTGTCTCTTTTGACAGTCTCTGGTTTATCCCAGATCCCTGCACCTGCCAGACAGAAGCCCACACACACTCACGCCCTGCCAGGTCAGGGGTAGCCTGTGAAGTATGGATCTATTCCTACTCCAGCCCACCATGTCCCCTTGGGGACTTCAAAGTAAGCTGATCATTGTTCTCTACTTTTTTCAAAGAATGTCCTTTGGACTTTTTAGACTTTGTGTGACCGTCGGCATGCTCATCTCAAGCTGTCGGCAAATATAGGTAAGGGGGGTACCCGCGTCAAGGGCTGCATTCTTGCTGGCATATAAAACATCAATTCCCAACTCTCCGACTTTGGAGGGGAGAGAGGTCTTACCGAGATTGCCTGGCAGAAGGCGTTATTTATAAACCCACCCTGCCCATCACCAGAAAGAATGTTATCTTCACTGAAAGAGGCTTTTAAAGGTTTCTCTCTTAATATTTGCTCCAGCATTTCAGAAAGTCTTTAGCTAGGCCTGATCAGACAGTTATTTCTGGCTGGGCACAAATTCTGTTTCCAGAATATTGCTTGGCTCTCTGTTCCTCTCCCCTCGGTGCTGCCCACCCCCCAGCCTGACTCATCTCTTCTAGAACCCTCCTGTCCTTCCCCAAACCACTGGGAGTGATTTACTAAGTGCATTTCCCAGCCAGCTTCCAGACGCTGGCTAGAAAGACCAATTTACAGGAACACAACGTCCCCAAGTTGTAACTGGGTCACGGTCCAACATTTATTTGAGATTCAGCCATTGGATTTAACGTTTTTTTGTTTTGTTTTTTTTTTTCTCATAGAAACAATGGTGGGGAGGGGGTCTCCAGGCATCTCCCAGAAGTCACTAAATCCATACTGAAGCTGAACTGTGATGCAAATGAGGGGTCTGGGAACAGAATAAATGTAGGTGCAGAAGAGAGGACTGTGATGGGGCAAGGGAGGGGCGGAAAGGAGGAGTGAGGGAAGGAGGAGGGGGATGTTTTTCCCCTTCTCTTTATTAAAGCAGTTCTAGCCCTGGGCCAGAGTCCATGATAATCAGGTCTTTCGCACACAGCCTCTTTTGGCCTTACAGCCAGAAATGATTAAAGTTCAGTGTCTGACCCGTGTTAAGCAAACTCACACCAGCTTGATGTGCCAACTAGAATGGCAATTACCACCATTGTAGGCTGCCAGCCCCCTAGATAAGCATATGGCTACCAGTGCATTTTCTCCCCAGAAGCAAACCTGCAAGAGAAGCTGGGATGTAATCAGGAAGTTGCATGGTGACCCTCTCTTAGATCAGGGCCTTGACTGCCGCAGGACTGGACAGGACAACTCTAACCCCCGCCATTCTCTCCTCTGGGCACTCTGTGCGTGACCAAAGCTCAGGACTTGCTTCTTTCACTCTCCTGGTCCCAGGCTTTCTGGCTTTTTGCCAGACACGTTCTTGCTCAAGTGGTGACATCTTCAATTAGGCCAGAGCCCAAATTGGTAGGCCTGGAGTCGTTCTGAGTTTTTTTTTTTTTGAGTTGGGGTCTCACTCTGTCGCCCAGACTGGAGGACAGTGGCCGCTCCCGGCCACTGCAGCCCCGACCTGCTGGGCTCTGGCGATCCCTCTGCCTCAGCCTTCCAAGTAGCTGGAACTACAGACGCGTGCTACCACGCCCGGCTAATTTTTGATTTATTGTAGAGATGAGGTCTCGCCAAGTTGCCCAGGCGGGTCTCGAACCCGCGGGCTCAGGCAATCCACTCACCTCAGCCTCCCAA
>CAUYQG010170745.1:0-25829 GCA_963574415.1 Tarsius wallacei | reverse complement strand
CTGACTACTTCTATCCCAGAGAAAATATGACTCAGCAACATATATAGGCCCCTCAATTGTTTTTATCTTAAACAGTTTAAATGTACTAACATCTTCTCAGACCTGGAAACAACAATAAAGGAATTCATATGGAAACATAAATGACCACAAATAGCCAAAACAATCCTCAGCAAAAAAAAAAAAAAAAAAAAGGCGGGAGGTATCACACTCGCAGACTTTAAACTTTATTATAAAGCTATAACAATCAAAATAGTCTGGTACAAGAACAGTCATACAGACCAATGGAAGAGGTTTGAGATTCCAGAAGCAAAACCTCAATTTCTCAAGCAACTCATCTTCGACAAAGCCTCCACCACCAACGAACAGGGAGAGAAGAGCCTATTCAGTAAATGGTGCTGGAAAAACTGGCTGACCACATGCAGAAGACTAAAGCAAGACCCTACCTATCCCCATACACAAAAATCAACTCTAAATGGATCAGAGACCTAAATGTAAAACCTCAAACTAGAAGAACCATAGAAAATGCGGGAGACACCCTTATGAAAATTGGAACTGTCAACCAACTCCTGATCAAAACCCCAAGTGCCCAAGCCATAAGAGATACAATAGATAAGTGGGACCTCATCAAACTGACAAACTTCTGCAAAGCCAAAGAAACCATCAAGAGAGCAGGGAGTTGGCCCACAGACTGGGAAAAAATATTTGCCAACTGTATGTCTGACAAAGGCCTAACATTTAGAATCTACAAGGAACTCAAACGTTCTGAAAAGAAAAAAACAAACAGCCCCATTACAAAGTGGGCAAAAGATATGAATAGACATTTCTCAAAAGAAGACATATGAGCAGCCAACAGATACATGAAAAACTGCTCAACCTCACTAGTCATCAAAGAAATGCAAATTAAAACTACACTGAGATACCACCTAACTCGTCAGGATGGCTATCATCAATAACTCAAAAAATAACAGATGCTGGAGAGGATATAGTGAAAAGGGAACACTTCTACACTGTTGGTGGAAATGCAAACTAGTACAGCCTCTGTGGAAAACAGTGTGGCGATTCCTAAAAGTTCTAAAAATCGACCTTCCATATGACCCTGCTTTTCCCCTACTGGGAATATACCCGGAAGAACTCAAATCACTCTATAAAAAAGATACCTGCACACGTATGTTTATTGTAGCATTGTTCAAAATAGCAAGAATATGGAACCAACCATGCTGCTATCAAAAGAGGACTGGATTTCTTTAAATGTGGTACATATACACAATGGAATGTGACGCAGGCAAAATCATGAACTTCACAGCAACCTGGATGGACTTAGAGTCTATAATACTGAGTGATGTTTCACAGAAACAAAGAACTGAGTATTACATGTCCTCACTCATAAGCAAACCTTCAACAATTATCGTAATACTATAAGAAAAGGATTGACAGTAGCAGGAAAATGGGGGTGGGGGGCAGGGAGGTGGGATTGGCAGTAGTGGGAATCTGTCTGGGGAAGGGGGGCCACACCTCATCAACAAGGGTAGCTGCATAATGAATATTTGTATGCCTAACCCTGAATTGTACCCCACATCTTTAAAATAAAAGTTTAAAAAAATTAATAAATGTACTAACCTATGCTTACTCTTTTATGCCTACCTAAATGCTCTCTATAAAACTATTAAACGTTGTTATATAAAGTTAGCATGTTCACAATTCTTGTTTAATCACTTCAACAATTTATTTCTAAAAAAAATTTCCTAAAACATCATTTGCTATAAAATATTTGACCTGTCAAGTATAAAATAATTCTTTCTTAATTTCAAGCTAAAGTTTTTCATACAAATAAGGTAAAAAAAAGAATTCCCTATTATTTTTTCTCAAAATTTCAAGTCACATTCACTATGAGAACAAAAGCAATTCACTTTTACAATTATTTGTATATGCTTTTAAGAAGTTCCCTAATAATTCCATCTTTTTTAAGTAAAATTATCTTGTTCAAAGGAATACCCTCTGTACTTCAGAAGAATTTTTTTTTTTTTTGAGAGGTCCTTCTGCTCGCTCTCTGACTTTTCTTCCATATGCAGAAACTCACTCTTTTACAATTTTATATTAATCTCCTCCACCTTCAACCCTACTCAGTTTATGAGCAGTGTTCCCAAATACATTTTTGCTTAGAGTGGAGTGCATATTGCCTGCTCTTGGGAATCTTTGTTCTCAGCCCAAACTCTATTTTCCAACCATGAAAGCTACCTTGGTTTGCTATTTCAAAATAGGTGCATTTCTCTGCTCCCTCCCTTTTAAATATAGGAGTGCTATTTTATTTATAACTCTTGTTTCTAAAGTTCACAGCCCAAAGTTGAAGGATGCAAAAGGAAATACAGCATCATTCTTCATAGCTGAAGATGCAACTTTAGTTCTATGCTTATAAATGTAGCTAAAATTTCAAGCTTGGCCTACTATCTTTCCCATGTTTATCCCCAGATGATAGATTTACAGTTCCATCCCAGCACCCTCACGAAGAATATTCATGGCTCTGATATTGCTGCATGACCTTAGTGAAAACCTACTCAATCTGTCCTGTCCTGCTCACCATAAAGGCTTCTTTGACTCCTGAAGGAATGACAGGCACTTGTGCTGTTGGGATGGCCATCCATTAGGCTTGCCATCTTGCTAGCACTGCATCTTTCCTATGATGATGGTATCCTCTGGGTAAGTATCTCCCTACCTACTCTCACTCTGTGTGGTGCCACTGAAATTTGTGCCACTCCTTCAGCTGCTCATGATAGGTGGCCTGAGTAACCGGCATATTCTATTCCCACGGACTCAGCCACTGGTTCAGGAATTGGCACCAGATCTAAACCAGACCACCATGAATTATTTCAAGAAAACTTTCTTTGGAACTGATAAGAAAGACATGTTTTCTCCATTGAGGTTGCTAAAGGGAAGATGATAACATCCTGGAGCTGGTTGGTTATAAAGAGTGGCTGCTAGATAAAGAAAAGCCAAGACAGTGGGAAGATGAACTGAGAGAAAGAAACGGGGATGGAGACGTTGAGAGAGACAGAAGGAGAGAGACCAGAAGCTGGCTTGTTTCACTGCCCTGACACGATTACATGTAGCTACTCCCAGTGCTAGTGTCATCTGTAAGAAGGCATATATCACACCCTACATGGTGAGCAACCTCAAGAGTATCACTCATGCTCATCAGAATTTTGAATTTGTTTTTTCACATCTTTCTCACTAGATTTCTAGATGTATGTGTGAACCACTAAACACACACATGTAATGATTTGATAGCTATTTTTTTCTGTTCGAGGATGGTATATAAATAATATCATTCTAGATACAGAGGAATGAAATTAATTCATTCACACAATAGATGCCTGAAGGCGTTCAGGCTTAATTTGCCTTTCCCCTTGAAAAAGTCTTAATTCTTTGCTATGCTGTGGTTTTTAATGAGCTTTGTATTTCCATACATAAGACATGTTTCATCTTTCCCTATATTACCCAGATCTCTGTTCTATATTCCAGATCCTGGTAGAAATATCCAGTTAGTCCATCAAACTCTATATGTGCAAGCATGAATTTACTCACCATACTTTTCTTCAAAAGTACTTTTCTCTAGATTCCCCAACTCAGTCAGCATCACCACAAAATAGGCGGTCATTAGAGACCACGTCCTTATGCTCACTACCTTAGCAATATCTTGTAAATTCTTACTTACTGAATATTTCTTAAATGGATACTTTCCATTGGAGTTCTATTGTCATTGCCTGAGTTGGCTTATGATCTCATATCTAACATATTTCAAAAATCTCCTAAATGCCTTACCTGTTTCCTGCCTTTATTCCCTCACTCACATCCTTCACAGCTCTACCAAGACTATCTTTCTAAAATATGGCTCGTAACTTGCATTCTTATTCCCTCCAACTCTGTCAGTCAGAGTTACGATTAAAATCAGACTTCTCTGTTCCAAAACTTGCCTTCCTCCATGTACCATACTACAACTCTTAAGTATATCTAGAACAAAAGTTTGCCAACATTTATTAAACTTTGGAGTCTTTGTTTGTCTGTTTGTTTTTTTAAAAAAAGAAAAGAAAAGAAAAAAATCATGGGCAAGTCAAAAATAGAAATCACAAATTAGAATCATCCCAGCTAATGCAGGGGACAAAACAAATATGTTTTGTTAGGAATCATGGCTGTCAGCCTCTTCATGACATCCCTACACCTCCACAGGGCATTGTTTGCAAATCACAGACCCATTTCACAGATGAACAAACTGAGGCCTGTCAAGATTAAGTGCCCTGACCTGTCACCATCTCTTTTATTTTGTGGTTCAGTTCTCTTTCCACTCTACCAATCTGCCTCCTTGAAAGATCAAATATAAATTGCAATTATTTTTTGGAACTCATATGAAGTGTTCATGAACAAAGGAAACTACTTATTAAATGAAACTCTTGAAAAGCCTTTAATAAAGAAGATCATAATTTTGGTAATGTCAGACAGTCACCCTTTTGATTCATCTGTTTTGAAAGTTCAGTTGGCACTTGCCAAATTTTCCTGTGGCCTAGACCTCATTGTCATTTGATCTACCTAGAATGTGTTACTGCATTACAGCTCTCTGTCGCAGCCTACTTATTTGTAAAAAGTTTTTTTGGCCTCTGTTCATTTTATTTCTTATGGATAAATATCCCTGAAAAAGCAGAATTTGTTGATGGCATTTACCTATAAGTCCCCTTTTGAATAATTGTGATTATGCGTATGACTTTCCAGACCTTTATCTAAATTCAACTAAGTCTACTAAGCAGGTTGCAGAAATCCAAAGAAATCAAAAGTTTGAATCATAAGACTTGAAATAAATTATGTGCATGTGTAGAATTAGATCTGTCTTTCCCCCGTCTCCCCCACCCCCGAAATTTATTTTATCTGCAGCACTGTTCTGTATTTAAAGTGAACTCTGTGCAGTGAGAATGATGATGGTGCGCGAAACATATAGCACAAATGTTGAACAGTTGTGGCTCATGTGGAGGAGAGATGAGTAGAGCAGGACTTGCCAAGAACACAGGACCTGGGACAAGAAAAAGAAAGTAAGCCTGGATGGGCTAGGAATATCAGGTACAGACTAGTAGGAGGCAGGGACAATGTCCAGGAACCCCAGACCCAGGATGAGAGCATGAGTGAGGAAGGAGTTCAAGGTGTGGGGCTGGATTTGATTAATGATGTGAGAGAAATACCTTGAAGTATTGTAACTGAGACCCATCTTTGACATGTAGCACTCCATGGGTCACCAATGTAGACTTTGGCCAATGTGGATGGCTGGGCATCTGTTTCCTCACCTTCCTTACTCCTCCAGGGCAGTTCCCCTGAAGCTGTGACCTGGGTCAAAGGACCACTCACTCAGACTTAGCTGTGACTGCAAAGTCACAACATTCTTATGTTCTTATGTAGAATTCAATTTCTAGATGTGATTTTAAAGCAGCCTTTCATTCAAATGATCTTTCATTCCAGTCCTGCTATCTGAACAAACTTTGCAGTTTCCTCTCCCTCTTCACCAGAAAACAATTTGGTATATTTTTCTGTTCCCATTTTTAAAACTTCCATATTATGGTATCTTTTTTCTTCCCAAATTGCTTCTAGTGAAAAATATCTATTTTCCCTCTTATATTCTTAGTTGGAAGACAATTGTAACATATTTTGCCCCATTGCCAACATTACCCATAGTACCCTTGGAATTAAATATACAGGAGATGCTGTGATAAGCAATCCGCTTCTTTACTTCTGTGTCTTAGGCGACAGTAACTACCAAGCAAGAAGTTGATATTTGAGAATCTGATTTCGTGGCAGCTTTTTCACAACCCCTGAGGAATGGCCTTTCACTGAACCTATTTCAAAACTCAACAGGGTGGGGGAGAATTAATTCAGCCTGGGTATTCATGACAGCCCCTGACAATACAGTGCCTCATATTTCCTATACAAAGCTCTTATATCCAGAATTAAACTAAAAACCCACTGAAGGAAAGAAAGCTCTTCACAGTGTTTGCACCACACAGAAAATTAATGTACATTCCTTGAATCAAGATTTAAATTAATCATCTTGTTTCTTAAGACCTACCAAATTTAAATGAGAGAGAAATTCAAGCTATAATTTAATCCAAGAGGAAATCTTCAAATTTTTTTTAACCAACAAAAGAGCATTTTAGAAAGAAGCTTGTTGCTAATTATATTTTGCTGACATATGCCAATTATATTCAGCAATATTGTTCTTCCAGCCTGTTGGGTCACGTAACAGCCTGAGAGAACAATGATGTTGAATTAACGATTGCAATGAAAGCTTTCAAGAATCTCTTACTCAATTAGATACTGACAAATTTACCTGTAAGTCATAAAAAGTTTATGAAATTTAAATAGTTTCATAAAGTGCATGTACTTCACACTGTTAACACAATCCCTGAGAGATGAAGTCCATGTTTTTACATTATAATGTTCCTTCCTTATATTTAAGTGACTTGGTAATTACGTATTTTTTTAGCCATTTCATCACATAATGTATGTATTCAGTCATTTCTGCAGGTCATCTTCAATGAATGCAGAAAATGCAATTCAACAATTCAATGGCCTTCCAGTGGTGCCCAGTTATTTTATGATTGTGGGCAAAGTGTTTAACCTTCAGAGGTCCTGTGGTGACAGATGCCGAAGCAAAATTAACCACAAATACCAAAATTAAAATAAAGATAAATGTTTTTAAGCATTCGTGACACTTATGACAGAAAAGTAGTAGAATGTTTCCATAGCCATTGTGCATACAAAAAATAAAAAATAAAGATACAGAGTTATAGCATTGCATGCTAAAAGTATCACATAGAAAGTCTCATACACACTGAAAGGGGCTTCAGGAATTTCTCTGGACTTGAAATTGGTCTTCCCCTTTCAGTGGGAAGATCAAAGATCATTGAAAACTTCAGAACACAGTGACAAAAATCTTAAAGAATATAAAATGAGGATTTTATTTCCCTATATCGTATTCCTTTGATTGATTGGTTAATATAAATTGCATATATTTACATATTTATATACTCATATAAATGGTAAACTACTTGAAAACAAAAACTGGATTTAGCATGATTAAATTACAGACAGCAAAAAAATATATCATCTTTTTGAAGTGAGCTTTAGTAGTTCCATGTCAAAAAGATTATGGTGGATTTCTGGTACGTAGACTATAGTTCTGACTACTTAGCATAAGAACCATGTTTGAGCAAGCCAAATTCTATTCTCCCTTTAAATTTTATCTTTTAATTACTGTTATTTTAATGTTATAAAAATTAACTGCCTTTCAAATAATTTTTCTGTTATAACATACATGTTTTAAACAAGAATTATTAGAGTAATATAATATATGAAGTTTTCAGAATAGTGTGGAATTTCTTCCTAAAACACTCTTGGACTGTACCAAGAGAAACTAAATAACTTCACAGGAAGTTTAGAGAAATTTGAAATAATGATATTATTCTCCATTAAAATAAGCATTTCTACATATTACCGAGTTTTATAAGCTAAGTTGTCCTCGATACTTTCTGTTTTTAAAAATTCAACAAGAGTCAAGATCAACTGAAATTTCCTTCCTATGACCATTTCCTAAAACATGAATTCTGGCTACTAGTTCAGAATTCATCTAGAACGTTTATGTGGGTTGTGGGTACCCTACACTTGGTCTCATTTACATGATCTCTCTTCGTACTCTGGTAGATAAGAATAGTTTATGGATTCTTTACTTGATTTTGCATCATGACCTTTACCTTTAAGGTTTAGAAAATCGTTTTTTACCTCTGCAAGGTGGCCGTTGTTCCAGTAGTGATTTTGGGGGTTTGTTGTGGGGGGGGGTTGGATTTTTTGTTTTGGGGTTGCTGGGTTTTTTTTTGACTTAAGGAAACATAAAGTCATGAGATACGGTTCCTTCTCTGACCCAATATCTTTCTTTGGCTTTTTCTTCTGAAATTATCTTGTGCTGACTTCCATATTTGCAATATCATTCATTCTTTTTTGCTCTTTCCTCTCTGATCCCCTCCCTCTTCCTCTTACATGCACATACACACACACGCACAAACACGCACACAGAGAAAAATCTATATGTGTCAGACATTCAGCAAGGGAAAGACAAAGGCACTGAGTTAATTACCCATCATTTACTGCTGCTGAGAAGAGCAGATGGCAGCAGACGATATGTAAATGGCAAGGGGCAGTGAATTATTCGATTTTTTTAGATTAATCGTCGATGACAAAGGAAGTGATTACAGGCTGTGACATTTATACAAATGTATAAAGTACATCACACTAAAAAATAGAGCTTAATATTATTATGAGGATGTCAAGCATATGAACACTATTGTCACAATACAAAGCAACAAATTTTACAATAACCCAAGAATATGCTCTCCTTTTACTTTAAAACTTTAGGGAGCTTCAGAATTTGAAAAAAAAAAAAAAAAGATGAACACAAGTCTGAATATTATGAAATAGTCTTCCCAAACCTAACCAAATTAAATGAGGTACAAAATATAGGGAATACACCACACAGTAGAATAGTGTTTATTGAAACATGAAACAAAACTGTATTGTTTGCTTACAACAGATCTGGTGCCATATCAGTGAGTAGACTGTAAAACAGAAAAGGTGCTAATAAAATACAGGCTAGAAATAGAAATTAAAATTAAAAGTGATGTTTGACTGTGAGAACCATTTAGGTGGTGTGGAGGAAGAAAAAATTAAAAGGGAAATTTAAAAGGATTGTATTCCTATTACAATGAAATATTTTCCTGCCAGATGCACTCACAGAAGATGATTTTCAAGGTCAAAGTGAAGAAATTTCTGGCCAAGCTTCCCTTCCAAGTAATATACAGACATGTATAAACATGAGCCCAAGAGCACAGACATGTGTCGTCCCTCCCACATACACTCACACACACTTCTTGCAAGAGGGACGCACAGTAGCTTATATTTTTCAGTGGCTTCAATAATTAATTGGTACATGAGCAAATCAGATGCTTTCTTTGGCAGATCAGAGAAACTGCCTCATCATCAAAATGTTTTAACCATCCCATTATTAAATCTATATGGTGCTAATATTATTAAAAAGAGAGGGAGCCATTGAGCCACACATTTGTTCCCTGAAAGCATTCCAGCCACTGCAGTTCTGAGGTTGCCCCCTTGGATAAGAGCTTAGCTCCAAATATCAGCATAGAGAAAGGAGAGAGTTTAGGGCGCATTTATTTATACTCTTCAGAAATACTTTCAAAACATGCAAGGCAAAACATCACCAAAATTACTGCTGAGTACTTCACCATTATGCAGTCTTTGTTGACAATAAGACCACCCGTGCCTCTGTGTGTGTGTGTGTGTGTGTGTGTGTGTGTGTATGTAAAGGGGGGGAGGGGGAAGGGAAGAGAGAGAGAGAGAGAGAGAGAGAGAGAGAGAGAGAGAGGAGAGAGATCACGAGTATGATGGGAGCTGGTGTGGGGGAGGGGCATTATTAGTCAGCAGCAGCAGTAGCACTAGATAGAGCATTTAAGTCTGGCAATCCATTTTGAATGAACGTGGGTTCAGGAATAAAGTGCAGGCAGAACCAATCTGCCCTGCAGAAAAGAAAAGCATAAAATATTGCACAAAGAAAGGAGAATTTCCAGGGTAGCTTTAATAGCAACCCAAACTGGCAGGTGCACAAAGCAAACCATTAGCTTTGTGTGCGGCTTTTAGAAAATATTGTTTTTCGTTATTTTTTTCATGTGACCCTAAAAGCCATACTCACATATGTAATTAATGTCCATCTATGCCTTGGCATAAATATGATGAGTATGCTAACATGACTTCCTTTTTAAGTTTTCCTTATAGATACGTGTTGCTGACATTGTATAAATGTGGGCTTTCAGATAGGTGATTGTTACTTTTAACCAAAATTGAGTCCAAAACATGACTGCAGGATCCTTACTCAGAATTTCGTATGGTTTTCAATGTAATCATCTCTTAAATTAAACATTAAAATATTGGTGAAAGTTAACTTCCACCTGGACAAAGGTATGCAAGTATCTGGACAGCACGACAAACAAAAGGACAATCATTTCAGCAAAAGGTACTGCCTAGATGTGTTCCACGTGCATTCTGTCCTCGGCACTTTCAGTTCCTTGCTGAAAGGCACGGTGCTACATCTTTAAGTTCATCACTGATGAGTGAGAATAAGCCAAATAAAATAATTCTTCCTACATGTGAAGAGAGAAATATTCTGGAAGAATTTACAAGTAAGAATTCCAGAAATACATGAGAACTCTCAAAATACGAAAATAGCAGCCCTATAAAGCCAATGTTATTTGCTGCTACTGAATCTGTATTAGGAAAGCCAGAGAAAGTCAAAATCCTTGCTCCAGAGTTTAAACAAAACAAAACAAAAATTAGGAAAGATATTTTCCCTCAGTGAAAACTACATTAAAAACAACCATTATTTATTTTATAAAATACCTGAAAGAACGGTAAATATTTTGGTTTTAATCTTCTTTAGATCTTATTAGAAATCTCTCTTCCCCAATTCAAAGAAAAAAAAATGGAAATATAAGAATTGAATTGATAATCACCCTCCATGTGAACACCTAGGCTGCAATTGTATTTAAAGTATTCTGTCTTTGTGAAATGTTTTGAAATTTAAAAAAATATTTTTATAGGTAATCAAATTTTATCTGTTTGGTAACAGTTCATAGTAGAGACATGTTTTATCAACACACAATTCAAAATAAACAATGGTTTTATGTATCAATATTATCTAATCTAAGTATCATATTTGATCAAGGCAAAATTTCAGCAGGTTAAAGCCATTATATAGACGTATATAACTATATATCTATTGGAAAAATATGGATTATAAATATTGACTATTTTAATGTAGTACTACATATATGTAAATATAAACATATACATAAAATACATTTATCATAATGTGTTATAAAAATGTACATTACATAGTTTACATAGTAATGGCTTATCCATATAATCTGCATTTATATTCAAGATGACTTATAATGAAATCTTTTGGTTGTGAATATAGGCATTTCTTAAGATGCCAGTATTTCTAAATAACATTTCAAGATTATTTCACAGGGGGAATTTTGGAATTTTAGGTAAATATATTTTAGAAAATATACCCAAAGTTCAAAATTATTTATTTAAGTAGAATATTAGTTATGCCATTAAAGCACCTCTATATCGATGAAATAAACATTTCAACTAGACATGATAAGATGGGTAATATTTTTAAAAACTGCCTGATCATCGAATGCAAGGAGCCCAAGCATTTCAAAGAACACTGAAAGAGATCAGATAAAATAAGGCATTCTCTAAAATCAGAAGACAAAGATCTAGAGTCCGAAGTAATTTATTGCCTCAGTTTATGCTTCACTTTAACGTACACATTGTAAGCCTTCCAAATCTGAAAATAGAATTAAAAAGCTAGGCCCTAACATAAAAAAGTCAGCTGTGAAGCATGCAAAGGTAAAGCAATACATCGCACTTTAGCTTTTTCCTTTGCTTTTGTACTTCACCTTTTAAACAGTATGGCTTGTTTTGTGAAATATTTTAGTAACGTTTTGCATTGTGCATACATGCAAACATATATTTTGTATATTAAATATTTACAATGCATTTTATGTACATAATACATCAGCTTATACCAACACTAAATTATTTGCCAACAGCAAAGATAAAATGTCTTTAAGGAGAGAATGAACGCAGCAGCTCCTTTTGCTTTTAAAATGTGACTGAATGAGGTAACATTAATAGTACTTTAAAGCATGGATTATCTCTCATTTGCCTACTTTCTTATTTATAGATGGTAAAATATATTTTGTCTTTTGAAAAGAACATCAATTCAAAGAATTATGAAATTCTGTCTTGTAAGAGTAGATATTACATTTCATCTTTGGATGATTCTTCCAGTTCAACTCAACTGACTCCATTTTTATCAGTTCTATTTTTAAGTATAATACAGAATTTACTATAGCAACCTAAATCCAAGTAGTTTTTCTCAGTTTCTTTCTTGATCTAAATCAAACCCATAGAGCCCTCTGTTGGAAGGATTTCAGATTGCATTGTATTGCTTTTATGTAGAGCACAGAAAATGTTTGGAATGCTAACTTTTTTTTTAAGCAGGCAAAGGACACCAGGTTACATGTGGCTTTCCAACAAGCAGAAAATATGTCCTGCCAAAATATGAATAATAAAAACATATAAGCACATAATGCTTTGTTCCAGAAATTCCAATATGCACATTAGTTCAAAGAATGATGTTAAACTGGCAGATTCTATTGCAATACATTCTTCAGTCAGTAAGACACTGGATGCGGTTTTCATAGAAGAGAATTAATACAAGCTTCATTTTCTTTAGCCTGTAAGAGTGCTCTAGAGATGAGAAATATACTCATTTGATAAGCAATTGTTGAAATTGATCCAGAGCGTTTAAAGTGTTAAAAATTTTTGTATATTCATAAGCAACAACAATATTTTTCTGTATTTAAGAAAGAACTAATCCAAATAAGATATTCTGAACTTTTAAGAATTATTTCTTAAAATATGAGGCTCTTTCAGCATGTTTTTAATAACAAATTGAGGAGGAAGACGGTTGGCATAGCAGGGTGCCACCTTTCTTGGACAGCTCCTTATTCCCATATGCTGTGAACACCCCTCCAGGTCTCCTGCAGGTTTCTTCAACATATCCAGGCTCCCATTTGGTCTCAGCAGTGGCAGGGTTCTTATCACTTCCCACCATCCTTATGGCTGCCTACCCTAAGCTTCAGCCTCATCTCCTTGGAGAACTGTCTCTACTGACCCAACACAGCACTGCCTCCACAAACATGAACATGACACATTTAACTTCAACTTTGTTAAAAATCAGTGTTGTCCTACATGCTAATGACTATTGCTTTTATGGATAATGTGGCAGACTTCTTGGCGGGGTCATGGAGCATCCTCGTTCTCATGGAGCAACTAGTTTTTGAACACATTTTCTTCATGAAATTTCCCTCTCATGGCATGTAGCAGACTGCCAGATTTGGAAAACCCTAAAAGATTATCAAACAACTTATAGAATTCTCAATCAGATGAATATAAATACTTCAGACATATTTTTGGCAAATATTGATGGGTCATCCATAAAAAAAAAAAAAAAAAACTATATGCATGTCAGCTTGTCTTCTCTCAAGGATCCTTCGCTTATATGGTATAGATTTTAACAGTCAAACTAATTCTCCTGAAAAAAGTCTTTTTGCTAGCCCCAGGCAAAGGGCATTAGGTCTATTTTTAAAAAGACTCAATTATCCCATATTATGTAAGAAGATATCAGAAAGTAGGCCTTAGAAACCTTCTTGACATAAAAGGAAATGCTGATCTTCTTACTCTTAAGCTAAACTAGAGCTTTTCTTTAGTACTTATCCCAGCATACCTAGTCTCCAATAAACCTAGCTGAAAGTTTATATAATATATATCACTATATATTTTTTGAGGGAATGAAAGAAGAAATATAGGCCAAGGGAACAAAACTTAGGCAGTGATAGAAATAAACAATAGCTCACAAGTCAAAATGAGAAGGGAATTTGGGAGTAAGCAAAAAATAAAAAATAAGAATAATAAAAATGCTACTTCTGCCTCTATGCTTTCTTTTTGCTTTAACTTTCATAGGAATCTATAGTGAAATCTTGTGCTTATCTGCTACAGGCATTTACAGTACCTGGTTCTGAAAAGTCAAGGAAAAAAGGTCACCAGTTACCTACTGAAGGGGGATTTGACATTGGTGAATATGGGCAAAGCCAATCTAAGGTGTTTGAGACAAAAAAAAATTGAAGTGAAGAAGGTCAAAAATGTGAAACACATTTTTAAGATAATTCCAAGATAGATCCCTAGAATTAGGCATGGACTTTGGAGCGAGGGACGGTTTTCCTGAACTTGAATTCATTTGCATAATCCTTAAGAGTTTTTCTTCTGTAGCTGTAAAATTATAATTCTGACTATACATAGAATGGTACTCACAGTTCCAATCAAGGAGCAAAAGTTTCAACCAAAATTAAACTCAAGTGACTAATACATGTCTGTCAGCTGATTCTGATCACTTGATCTCAAATTCCTGGGCTCAGAGCACAAAAAGTGGGAGAGGTGCATTACCTGGATGAGAAGATTCATCTCTGCTGTCCCACCAGTGATGAGAGCAGCATGGCCCTGGCCGGCATTCAACTTAGGCAGGTCACTGCAGCAGTTCAACTTGCATCAGCATCTTAACAGACTTGGATGTCATTAGTGGTGTAGATCTTGCATTCTGAACTGGTGGACCTTCTAGATTAGACCTCCAGAATGAGTCCCTGGATGCTCTGCATAAGATATTTTATTGATTAGGTTTCCTGGGTTGACTTTTAGCCTAAGAATCGAATGGAGATACCTTTCAATCATTTGTATCTTTTCACCTGAATGTCTTCATTTTAAGAAAAAATATTACCATTGGAAGACTAAGTCAAAGTTAAAGTAAGAATGTCTTTTTTGTGTTACATATATTTGTGTTTATATTTCAGAAAGCATTGTATGCTAAAAAACATATTGCCTCCCACCACCCCAAACTCCTGATACTAAAAAGCGAAGACTACTCATCAACAATTAAAATGCGTCACCTGTGCTTCTAAAAAAAGTTTATTGCCAGGTATATTCACCTAGAGTCCACATTAAAACATTTTGAGAATAAGAGCTCTGCTGTTTCTAGTATCGGAGCTTCTGGTATTCATTTCTATCTGTCTTTGCACCAGATGACAAAGATGAGCACTTGGACTGGCTATATTATTAACAGGATTCTGCAAATATTCATTTCACTTCTTATTTAATTGATGAAAAAAGAAAAATACTTTCATACATCCTAGCATCTTCTAAAATCAATTTCAGAATTATCAGAGTTGCCTACATGTCTTCTCTTCCAGTAAAAATATTTAATAAAATTGCTTGAGGAAATAATCAAAACCATCAACAAGATGTATAACACTATGGGTTTTCAGCAGGCTGAATTTCAGCAAATTAGATAAAATTTGATAAATTTTATAATATTAGATAAAAGGAAAGAAAATCTATTTTGAAAATTACGCTAAAATAACCTTAGAAATTCCTTTATCTAGAAAAAAAGATTTATTTTCTTCTGCTGAGAGAGTCAAAAGGCATTGAATATGGAAACCTAATTTTAATTGTCAATCAGATAAATTTCTAAAAATGAATAAATACTATGTCCTAGTTTTTTACTAAGTTTGTCTAAAAAACAACCAAGAACTTTACTATTTAAACTTTTTCCTCACCTTTATGGGTTCTAAATCAAAACAAAGCAATAGTGTTTCAGGAAACACGCCCATCACTGAGATTTACTGGCAGAAGAATTCTACAAAGAGCTGTAGATGTTTCCCCTTCACTGATGATAGATGAGAGGTTCCTGATGCCAACTTTTTATGGGTTGTATTAATAATCTTAGAAACCTGGATTAATGTCCACTAGAAATACCACCATGTTAGGCACTGAGCTTTTATTCAGCATCTTCACATTCCACAATTCTCTAAGTTGCAGAAAGAACAAATATCTTTGTTTAGTAAGCTATCTGAAGAATTCTCTCTATATATGCAAGACTAAAAATTTAAACCAGGGAGAATATACCAGAGCCAATCTACCTACCTCTACACTGTCTTTATAAGCCATTCTGGCATTTTATCAAGTTGATCTGTATTCAGATACTTTATTCATCAGTTCATTCCTATCTTTAAAACCCTCAGTAATGCAAGGTCAAGGGCAGAATCTTTGGCTTGGTTTAAAGTCAGATACATGCCAGGTATGACCCATGCAATACTTGGGACATACTCAGACTGAAAGGTTATTCATTTTTTATCCAAAATTCACATTTTAACTGGGCATCCTAAATTTTTATTTACTAAATCTCTCAAAGATTCCCATTCTCAACCTCTCTTATCAGCTCACCTACCATCGCAGAGCGAATATTCTGCTCCAGTCACAACTGTGGCCACAATGTTCCTCACACACCTGCACTTTCCTAACTCCATAGTATTTGCTCCGTGTCCCTTCTGTCCAGGAGGTCCTCTTTTCTTCACTTTGTCTATTAAAACTCTACTCATCTCGAAGATCCAGTTTAAACTGCATCTTTTCCATAAAGTCTTTCTTGATTATTCCAGAATTAATTCATTAATTCCTATAACACCTTTCTTTCATGTTTGTACATCAATTCTCTCTTTCCTTTTAGTTTATCTCTCATAGTTAATCTTCAAATTTCATTGAAAATCTGGATTAGGTTTTAACTCTTCCCAAACTTAGGTCTCACAGTTTATAAGCTCCGAGGTGGGTGACTATTTATCTTGTATATATGCATGCTGACCACAGAAAGCAGAACATATTTTCAAAAAAGAAGGAGGGGTGAAAACTGATATTAGGAAGGGACCACAATATGCTGGAAGTTTTACATTTTTTTTTTTCATTATTACAGCAGACTGTCAATATATTCACTTTACAATTGAAGAAACCAAAGCACAGAAGGGTTAAGGTTACTTGCTTAAGATTAACAGTAACAGAGGTAAAATTCGAACCCAGGTCTAACTCTTGAGTCAACACAATGCCACCGTTTCCATTAATGACGTTGTCAGTTGCTGTCGCTACAGCTGCTACCATTAGGATTTAATGTTGTTTTCGGAGGCTCAGGAAATGAATAATCTAGGCCAGGCAGCTGAGGTCAAGTAAGCAACTAAAGAACTTTGTCGGAAGCACAGATTGCAGCTGGGGTGGACTCTGCCGCCCTGGGAAAAGCAAGAACAGCTGGGGCAGCAGAAGAGACAAACCCACTGCATGGGGTGAAGAAAATTAAGTGGAGCAGGAGTGGAGCTGACTCCACATTTCCTGGTAACTGAATGTTTGCAAGCAAACAGCAGTACAGAGTCAGCCCAGGCAGAGAGGCTAGTCCCACGGTTTCCCTGTGGGCTGAGGCAATTGGAGTCTCACTGCAGAACATGGTTGCTTGGAGAAAGGAGGAAAAGAGAGAAGCAGCAGGCAAAACCCAAAGTCGAATTCCCAGCAGAAACTAGGCATTTACGCACGGTAATTGCCGGTAGGTCAGTAGATTCTTAAACAGCATGAACGCTCCCAAAAGGTCAGTGAACATTTTAAAAATTTCAGTGCACATTTGTGCACCACTGCATGCTTTGCTGTTTTTCAGCTCCAAGCTTCACAAAGAATAAACGTGATGAGTCTGAGGTCTGGGAGCTCCACCCTTCCCTATGGAAAATACCATCTACTAGAGAAAGACACTTTCTTTCACGACTATCCTTTTGGAAGGCTTATCTAGTGATAAATTTTATTTATTCCCCCTGCTGTTCAGAGACCTCTGCATTCAGCAGGAGTGAGATAGAATAGAGAAATTTGATTTTCTCCCTCTTGCATTTGTGGGTTTGTGGCATGGAGGCCTAACATTTTAACATATTTTGTGTAGTTAAATGTGAAACACTTGGAAGAGAGAATATTCCAGGGAACATTCCACTTGCCCATTTAATAGACTCTGTAGCTAAGACTAAAAGCAAACTGTGGTTTGGATAAGCAATGATCCCCCACAATGCCAAAGACATTATTATAAACTCAGAATCAATAGAAATTACAAAGCAGTGTTTCTTTTATTTTCAGCTATAACCTTTGAGAAAAACCAAGGCTTCAGAATATTGAATTGGATCAGCACATCAGTGACTTGGAGACACAGATACAATTAGGGCATCTGAATGCAGCCAAACAATTATAACTCTCCTTTGTAAAGTGCCTTAGTTTCTTTCTGTGTGGATAGCCACATAAATAAAGCATCTCACTTTACAGAGCTTCTTTTGTCTTAACATATATCAAAGTGCATTTCCAGCTCATGGTTATGGGATACTCCATTTTACATATGGAAAATCTAAAGTCAAGTAACTTATAAGCCCTAGATGTTGATTAACCTCTCAGTTGTATAGTCAAAACTGAATTAAATGCATGGGGTATTATTAATGTCACAAAATGTAAAATCTCTAAAATCTCAGTCAGTTAAAATACCCTCTACAATCAGCAAAAGCTTAGTGCATTAGAGACCCCTGTTCAGTCATAAGGTGGCAATATCCTTTCTAAGAGCCATTTGATTTCTGAAGCACCTGCCATCTGCACTCTATGATCTGGAATATTTTCCTTCTGATGTTGTTTTTCTGCCTATTTGTCACTATTTTTTCAGTGGTCCAAAGTTTCAGACTTGAAGAATGGACACAGAATATTCTGGAAGTAGGACAAAAATGAATAGCGGTGATAGGAAGCCAAGCTCCATGGACAAAGATCCAGTTTTAGAAACAAGACAAATCCTTCAGACATTTCAAGGACACACAGATATACTGAAATATGGAATCTTGCTAATAAATGACACCAGCTGAATGACCACACTGGATGGCAAGCAGCCACCAGAGGTAAAGTGATTTTCTTTGAGCTAAATTGTGAGTCAGGTGCTTTCACTCTGTCAGCATACACACAGACACAGATATACACACATGTGCATGCAGAGACACAAACCCACACAGACACATACATGCACGCTATTAAGATCAGGTCAGCCGGGCTCGGTGGCTCAGCCTGTAATCCCGCGCCTTGGGAGGCTGTGGTGAGTGGATTGCCTGAGCCCGCGGGTTCGAGACCCGCCTTGGCAAATCGGCGAGACCTCATCTCTACAATAAATCAAAAAATTAGCCGGGCGTGGTAGCGCGCGCCTGTAGTTCCAGCTACTTGGAAGGCTGAATGGAAGGATCGCCAGAGCCCAGCAGGTTGAGGCTGCGGTGGCCGGGAGTGGCCACTGCATTCCAGTCTGGGTGACAGAGTGAGACTCCAACTCAAAAAAAAAAAAGATCAGGTCAATGACAGAGTCTAAGATGAGAAGAAATTCGCTATTTTGCCTCTTGTAAGTAAATATATGCTCATAGATTATAAATATCATTAAAAAAAAGTATGTCTGCAGGACTCGAGAGCAAGAAGGCCTAGAAGAGACATACTTACTTAATATGCTATCTTCATACACATGAAGAGGGTAAAAGTAGAGCCTTTAAGTGAAGATGAAAGGCAGCAGTGTTGTTTATCCTACAGAAGAGCAGGTTAAGAGGTGATCTGATTACTAGTTTCAAGTACACAAAGGGCATTTTTATGAAGGTGATGGTGATTGATTGCTCTCCATATTGGCAGAGGACCTGACAGGAAGAAATGGGCCTAAAGATAGAGTTCAGTTAAACATAAAGAAAAATGTATTCAACTTCAGGTTGATAAAGCACAAAAATGACTGGCAGAGAATATGGAAAGTTCGTTCCTGGAGTTCTTTAGAAGAAAATAAGCAGTTATCTTCCTGGTCCAAAATAATGCCTCCCTAAAAGAACCTGCCCAGTGATTTATTACTTGTTTTAGGTTAATGGTTAGGAAATGAGAATGAAATGTGGAAATGAAGTGCTATGAAAATCATATTATAATGCCTCTAGTATTTATAATGTAGTTGGTGCTTATTTAACAACACGGAAACAATTCCTGGTACTGTCAACACTGAGCTCCATGTTGTTACTTGCCCCGTCAGTTCATGTGATACAACGTATCCCTCCTGGATGCTTGGAATCTACCCTTCACTAAGCTGCTGGGATACCACTTCTTTGGTTCTCTTCCTACGGCATATGTACTCCTTTCAGAAAGTCTACCTTACTGATTTCTCCTTGTCACCTCAGCTTCTAAATGTTGACATATCAAGTTCAGTCCTTAGACCTCTTCTGTTCTCCAGCCTTAATCACTCCATAGATTATCCCATCCAGTTGTGTGGCTTTAAGTAGCATTTACATTTTGAAGATTCTATAAAGAATCATAAGTCTACTAAGAACAATTAAGTGTCAAAAAATTGGATAACCTAGAAAAAAAAATGATAAACTTTTAGAAGCATAAAACCTGCCAAGTCTGACTCATGAAGAAATAAAAAATCCAAACAAACTAATAATGAGTAGGAAACTAGCAATCAAATATCTCCCAATTTAAAAAGAAAACAACTCAGAAACAGATTGCTTCAGTGTGAATTCTACCAAACATTTACAGAGAAGTTAATACCATTATTTTCAAACTCTACCCATAAGTAGAGGAAAAACTTTCAAACTCATTTTATGAGGCCAGTAATACCTTGACACCAAAGCCAGACAAGCACACAAGAAGAAGACAAATTTACAGACCAAAGCACTAGCAAACCAAATTCAAGAACACATTAAAAAGAATCACATCCCATGAGCAAGTGAGATTTATTCCTGTGATGCAAGGGTGGTTCAACATATGCAAATCAATAAATGTGATACAGCATATTAACAGAATGAGAGACAAAAACCATATGATCTTCTCTATAGATTCCGAAAAAGCATTTGACAAAATTCAAAATTTTTTAATGATTAAAAACTCAGCATATTATGTATAGAAAAATGTAATTTAACATAATAAAGGCTATACATAACAAGTCCAAACCAATATTATATTCAATGATGAAAATTTGAAAACTTTTCCTCTATGATAAGAAACAAGACAAGGATATTCACTCTCACTTCTATTTAACATAGTACTGGGAGTCCTTAGGCAGAGCAATTAGGCAAGAAAAATAAATAAAAGACATTCAAATTAGAAAAGAACAAGTTAAATTATCTCTGTATAGAGATGATATGACCTTATCTATTGAAAACCCCAAAAAGTCCACCAAAAAAGTATCAGAACTTGTAAACAAATTCATAAAGTGGCGGAATGCAAAATCAACATATAAAAATAAACTACGTTTCTATATACTAACAACAGCAATCTGAAAATGTGTTTTTTAAAAAAATCCCATGTACAATAGCATCAAAAAGAAAAAAATACAGAAGAATAAATTTAACCAAGGAGGTAAAAGATCTGAACACTGACAACTATGAAATATTGACAAAAGAATTTGAAGAATAAACAAATAGAAAGATATTTCATGTTCATAATTGGAAGAATTAATATTGTTAAAATATCCATACTACCCAAAGCATCTATAGATTTAATGCAATTCTTATCAAAATTTCAATGGTATGTTTTACAGAAACAAAAAAAAAATCCTAAAATTTGTATAGAACCACAAAATTTAAATGGAGCCACAATACCAAAAAGATAGCTAACACAATCTTGAGAAAGAAGAACAATGTTAGAGACTTCACACTTTCTGGTTTCAAATTAAGTAACAAAACTTTAGTAATTAAAACGCTATGGTATGGCATAAAAACAGACACATAGACCAATGAAACAAAATATAGAGCTCAGAAATAAACTCACAGATATACAGTCAACTAATCTTTGGCAAAGGTGTCAAGTATACACAGTGGGGAAAGGGTAGTCTCTTTAATAAATGGTGTTAGGAAAACTGGATAGTCACATGAAAAATAGTAAAGTCAGTCCCTTATCTTACATCATATACAAGAATCGACTCAAAATGGATAACTTAAACGTAAGACCTGAAACCATATATCCCTAGGGGAAAAAATAACAGTGAAAAACCTCCTTAACATTGGTCAGAGTAATGAATTTTTTTATGTGACATAAAAAAAAGGACATAAAAGAAAAAAATAAACAAGTGAACTGACAGTAAGTCCTCTACAAATGAACCTTCAAGTTGCAAACTTTCAAAGATGAGAACATGTATTTCCATGCCCAATCGTGTAAGTTAGTAGTTCACATGTCTGGAATACATTGTCATGTGCATACATCCTTTACAAGTGATTGCGCTTTTGTGTATTTTACTGTACAGTACTATATACAGTACAGTAGTATAGTATCTTTATTTCAAACCCATGATGTCTAAAAGCAAGCATAAAAGCAACAGTGATATAGCTGGTACTGTATAGCCAATTGTGTTAGCTGGGTACCTAGGCTAACTTTTTTGGAC
Source organism: Tarsius wallacei (assembly GCA_963574415.1). Classification (NCBI taxonomy): domain Eukaryota; kingdom Metazoa; phylum Chordata; class Mammalia; order Primates; family Tarsiidae; genus Tarsius; species Tarsius wallacei. Next base: position 3,838 of record CAUYQG010170745.1, on the reverse strand, counting down.
TTACAAACAAATTGGACCTATGAACGTGCTCCTGGAATAGAACTTGTTCATATGTAGGGGACTTACAGTACATTAAATTAAAAATTTTCTGCATAGCAAAGGAAACAATCAACAAAATGAAAAGAGAGAAATTATTTGGAAAGTATACATCCTGTAAGGGGTTGATATCCAAAATATACAAGGAACTCGTATAACTCAATAGCAAAATAAATAAATAACCTAATTTTAAAATGAGCAAAGGACCTAAACATTTTTCAAATAAAGACATATACAAGGATAACAGGTATATTAAAAGATGTGTAATATCAGTAATAATCAGGGATATGCAAATCAAAACCACAATAAAATATCGCCTCACACCTGTTAGAACAGCTGTCATTTAGAAAGTCAAAAGGTAACAGTGTGGGGGAAAATGTGGAAAAAAGGAACTCTTGTGTACTATTGGTGGGAGTGTAAATTGGTACAACCATTATGAAAAGTAGTAAGAAAACTTATCAAAAATTTAAGAACAGAATTATTATACAATACAGCAATATACTTCTGGGTATATATTCAAAGGAAATAAAATCACTGTGTCATATGTGTGGTGATAGAAGTATTAGTCAATCATCACATTGTACAACTTGAGGATATACAACTTATATTTGTCAATTATACCTCAATAAAGCTGGAAACAATGTAAAGAAAGGAAATTACTATCTCAAAGATATATCTACATTTCCATATTGGTTGCAGCATTGTTCACAATAGCAAAGATTTGGAAACAACCTAAGTGCCCACTGATAAATGAATGGATAAGAAAATGTGGCATGTGTGTGTGTATACACACACAATGGAATATTATTCGGCCTTAAAAAAGAAGGAACTCCTGCCATTTTCTATAACATGGACAAACCTGAAGGACTTTATACTAAGCGAAATGAGCCAGACACAGAAAGGCAAATACTAGATGACATCATTTACATGTGGAATCTTAAAAAGGTAAAATCAAAAACGAAGAATAGACGCTGTTGCCAGAGGTCAGAAGGTTGGGAAAATGATGTTGGTCGTAGTGGAGAAACTCAGTTATAAATAAGTTCTGGAGATCTAATGTACAGCTTAGTAACTTCAGTTAATAATACTGTGTTGTATACTTGAAATTTGCTGAGCGTATGTTCTAAGTAAACACACCACAAAAAAGGGTAATTTTCTGAGGTGATGGATAAGTTAATTAGCTTAATTGAAGTATTCGTGTCACAATGTATATCACATTGTACACCTTAGATATATACAATTTTTGTCAATCATGCCTCAATAAAGTTGCACTTTTAAAATGTGTTAGTTGGTATCACCCTTCTGTTGAAATTTTTCACTATCTTCCACTCATTCAGAGTAAAGTCAAAGTCTTTATTTACTGTATATACTATGGTCCACAAAGACAGAGGTAATCTGGCCTTTCTTATTTCATCTCCTGTTATTCTTCACCTCATTCACTGTCTCCAGTCATTCCAGCCTTCTTACTAATCCTTGTCTATGCCAAACATGCCCTCACCACAGGGTCTTTGAATTTACGTGGAAATTTATTTTCTCAGATATATACATAGTTCACTTTCTTCCTTCAGATCCTGGCTCAAATGCCACTGGAGTGAGACCTTCCCTCACTAACCATTATAAAATGGTAATCCTCACCCCAGACTTATTATAAAATTCTCCCTCCTCCTTGCCCTTCTCAGTTATTCTCTATATCTATGGTGAACATAGAGTGTACCAACCAAAGATATTTTTATGCACTATTAATAATAACTATAGGTGATAGATAAACTGAGATTTTCCTAGGCAAATCAGGATGTGGTCCATAGGCCCTATCCAGAGTACTTATCACCATCCAACAATACTATTTATTTACTTTTTTGCTTGTTTGTTGTTTGTCTTTCTTTCTTGGAACATAACTTTCAAGAAGTCAGAAACTTTGTGTACACAATTTTATCTCCAATGCCTAAAGTGTAACTGGCCAAAGTAGGTGTTGAATTATGTATTGACTATAAAAAGTGCTGGATGAATACATATTTTCTGTACTGAATTAAATCTATCAAAAACTATAGACACATTTATAATAATAAAAATGTTAACTAAAATTTTGGAATGCTTACTAACTCAGTGCCAAGCACTATGATGATGACTACTTCTCATTTAAAACCTACAACCACTCTTTTTTTTTTTCTTTATTTTATGTTCAAGATGTGGGGTGCGAGTCAGGACTGGGTACATAAGTAGTCTGCACACAGGTGGAGTTTGGGCCTCCTACTGGTCCTCACCTCCCCTGGCTTAGGATAGGGTACCCTTAGTGATGTTATGTGCCCCCTCTCTCTCTCCTTCCCACTACTGCTGATCCCTTTCTCCCAGTATTATGATGAATATTCAGGACCCACTTATGAGTGAGAACATGCGGTATTCAGTTCTGTTTATGTGATAAATCACTGGGTATGATGGATTCTAAATCCATCCAAGTTGCTGCAGAGTCTATAATTATGTCATTCTTTATGGCTGTGTAATACTCTATCGTGTATATGTACCACATTTTCTTTATGCAGTCCACTTTTGATGGGCAGCAGGGTTGGTTCCATGATTTTGCTACTGTGAATAGTGCTGCAATAAACATGTGTGTGCAGGTTTCTTTTTTGTAGAATGATCTGAGTTCCTCCAGGTATGTTCCCAGAAGGGGGATTGCTGGGTTGAATGGAAGATCAGTTTCTAGTTCTTTTAGAAATCGCCGCACTGTTTTCCAAAGAGGTGGCACTAGTTCGTATCCCCACCAGCAGTGTAGAAGCATTCCTTTTTCTCCACATCCTTGCCAGCATCTTGTTGGTGCTTGTTTTATTAGTGATGGCCATTCTTACTGGGGTTAGGTGGTATCTCAATGTGGTTTTGATTTGCATTTCTCTGATGATGAGTGAGGTTGAGCACTTTTTCATGTGTCTGTTGGCCACCTGTATATTTTATTTTGAGAAATGTCTATTCATATCTTTTGCCCACTTTGTAATGGGGCTGTTTTTTGCTTTTTGGCATGTTTGAGTTCCTTGTAGATCCTAGATGTTAGGCCTTTTCAGACATACGTTGGCAAATATTTTTTCCCAGTTCATGGGTGTCTCTCTGCTCTCTTGATGGTTTCTTTGGCTTTGTAGAAGCTTGTCAGTTTGATGAGGTCCCAGTTGTCTCTTATTTCTTATGGCATGGTCACTTGGGGTTTTTTTTTTTTTTTTTTTTTTTATTGTGATATTGAGGGGTACATTTAAGGGTTAGGTACACAAATATGTCTCATTCAGGCACCCTTGTTTGTAAGAAGTGTTCCCCCATCCCCAGACAGGTATTTACTGCCATTAATTGCTTCCCCTATCCCTTCCACCCCCCCATCGTTTCCCACCACTGTCATTTTCTTGTGGTAATACGTTGGGTGATTAAGGTCTACTATATGAGTGAGAACATGTGATACTCAGTTTTTTTTTTCTGTGAGAGGTCACTCAGTATTATAGACTCTAGTTCCATCCAGGTTGCTGCAAAATTCATGATTTCGTTCTTTCTTATGGCTGCGTAGTTTTCCATTGTGTATATTTACCACATTTTTTTTTTTTTTTTTTTTGCTATTTTGCCTAGGTTGGTTTTTTTTTATTTTTTTTTATTTTTATTTTTTTTTTTTTTTATTTTTTTTTTTTTTATTTTATTTTTTTTTTTTTTTTTTTTTTTTAATTTTTTTTGAGTCGAGGTCTCACTCTGTCGCCCAGGCTGGAGTTCAGTGGCATGATCATGGCTCACTGCTTCCCCAAACTCTGGGTTCAGGTGATCCTCCTGCCTCAGTCTCCCG
>CAUYQG010170743.1:0-28502 GCA_963574415.1 Tarsius wallacei | reverse complement strand
ACGCCCGGCTGATTTTTTGATTTATTGTAGAGATGAGGTCTCGCTTGCCCAGGCGGGTCTCGAACCCGCGGGCTCAGGCAATCCACTCACTTCAGCCTCCCAAAGGCGCGGGATTACAGGCTGAGCCACCGAGCCCGGCTCTTTCAGTTTCTTTATAATCTCTAGTGGGATTTAATCTCCATTTCCTCACTTAGTCATTAACATCATACATTCCATACATATCAAAAGAATTGAATAAGGGAAGTGGAATTTTTATGAGCTATATGGAATAAGGATTTATTATAAGCATTAGATCTCCACAATTATCAAATCTGGTAAAGAACTCTAAGAAAGTCTGTTGTCTCTGCATCTTGTTGTGGAAGCAAAGTTCCAGTAGGTTGGGACTAGTGGAAAAAACCCTTGATATAAAGTAGAAAAGAGTGAAGACAAATGGGAACCAGAAGATGCAGAGGTCTGTCCAAACAAAAAGACAAGCCAGAACCCATAAAAACAAACCAAAAACACACAGCTGTCTACCAGTGCCTCCAGGCTTCATAGTGCAGAAGCTGGCCCCATTACCACAAAGTAGCATAGTTCCTTACTCAGAACTCAAGAGACCTGAAATAGGAGACCCCGAGGGGGTTGAAGGAACTGTTGACTCACACTACAAGCAAGGTGAATACCCACTGTCATATGCAGACCTTCAAATCTTGTGTAAATTTTTCTTATGGTCAACTCTAACTTGTAACCATCTAGGTCAGGGCATTCTGGAAAATGAAGTTCCAACTTAACTATGTTGACATAGTGAAAAGTGCCACACCATGGAGTCATAAGACTAGAAAATATATTGAGTCAATAATCCTAACCTTGCCAATTTACAGAGGAGGAAATTGAAACTCAAGGAGGTTTTATCTTGTTCAAGAATAATAGCTAGCTAGAATCAGAATGGAGAGATGAATTGGTAGTTCTGATTCCTAGTCCACTCATCTCTCCAGCTGCTTGTCTAGGAAACACAATGATCTAGAATGGATTTTGTGCATCATTATACCCTACAATGTCTGAGAATTTAACCTAGTAACACATAATCTTATACAACCAGATGTATCTAAGTCCGTTCCACTGGTCATCAGCTTCATCATCCTTTTCAGCAAACAGATAAATATTACAAATGAGTAATATTGGGTCTGTTTTATTATTTGTGAGGTAAGCAATCCTACCAGAGCTGAATTTCTAGTCCAGCGTTTCTCAGTTTGATCGCTCCTGAAAACTGAGGCTAAATAATGCTTTGTCATGTGTGGGGTGGTGGTGGTAGGGGTTGGGGGCAGGGACTATCCTGAGAGTATGGTAGAATGTTGAGCAACCCTTGGACTTTATTCAATAAATGCCAGTAGTACCTCCTTAGCTGTGAGAATAAAAAAAGTCTGCAGGCATTGACAAATACTCTCTTAGGGTGGGGAAACAGGAACAATTTGTTCTGTGTTAACAAATTGTAGAGTAAAAAACAATCTTCAAGTACTGATTTTATGATAGAAACATAGATGATAGATGATTTTTTTCCTCAAATCACAAAAATTCTATTCTCTGAATCCTACACTAGATCATTTCCATCTACTTTCCCTGTGAAGCTATTTTTGTTCCAGCTGAGGAGTGATCTTATATTAAAAGAGAACACAAAGCAGACAGTGAGGTCTCTGTGAAATTATTTCATGCATTTCCTATACTACATTATTTATTTAGGCAATACCCTGGAAAAATTAGTGATGAGGTTGAGGAATAGACCAGATGGCATCCAAAATAAGAATCTGCCTAGAAGTTTACCTCGCTCTTATTTTATAGGGTGTTTTGAGTCTTCTTTCGGAGGTAGCATACTTTCCTACAGGGAAAGTTACAACTGTAGAACATCAAATTGCACGTACTCTAGGACTACCTTGATATAGATGGGATCCAAGAAGTTTTCTCTTTCTAGCTGAAGTTTTCTATTTTTTTTTTTTTGGCAGAGTATATAATAATAAAGAGACGTCATATAAAAACAAACAAAAAATCTTAGTTTGTTGTAGCCAAAATGAAGTCATGAATTCAATGTTTATCCTTATCCTCCAGAAACACAAGAACTAAAAAGATAATCAATGAAGATGTAAGAGTTCTTAAGACCTTTCCCTTTACAGACTCCACTGTTATTTTGTCTTTAAATATGATCCTCTTCTATTTAATATCTGCCAATGACTTTCTATAACCCTTCAAGGTGTGGGCAGGGATTCCATGCCATGATCTAGAAAACACTGCTTGGTTTGAGCTGCCTATCTCTTGATCTCATCTTCCATCATTCTCCCTTTAGAGAACTATATTTTGGTTTTTATAAACTGAACTTCCTGTTTTTCAGAGTCTGCCAATCTCATTACCTCTGCAACTGCTATACTATCTGCCTAGAAAGATCTATTTTCTTCATTTCAAGATTGGTTATTTCTGATTTTCAGGTCTGTTGACAATTAAAATTTCTGGGTTCCCTTGATAAATTCTGATATATTGGTTTAAAGCAAGATCCAGAAGTTTCCATTTTAATAATAACCTGAGGCAGTGCTGAGGCAGATAGCTCACTTATACATATGGGAGAACCATGATTTCAAATTCTTAAATGGTACATTTACAGTCCCTATAAACAGTAGAGACTTTCTCCACTGCAATGGAAAAAAGTTCTAGGGAAGCTACTGCACTGAAATCTCAGCTGAAGCTAGAAAGTGGTAGCAAAACCACTGCAAAATTCTACCTAATCAGCATTTCCTGTTTTGTGACATCTTCTTCAATGAAATACATTTGACCTTTTGTGTTGAACAATCTCTCATCTCTTCCTACCAAAACTAAGTTGTCATTCCTTAAATTTTTTAAGAACTATATTTGATACATCTTTGAACTTAAGGAAAGTAGGTCTTTTCTTAGCCATACTAAATGTTTGCTTATTCATTCTCTGTTGGTTCAACTTCTGCTCTTCACTTGATACCATGATTAAATATCGCTTCTCAACAAAACCTATTATATACCTCCCAGAAAAGTTTCGAACTTTGTTTGTGGTACTTTATTTAATTATCTATTCAGCTTTCACTACAGTAATGAGGACTTCAATGTAAGCTGTAACTTAACTCTTCCTGCCCCTCTTTATTTTCTTGCTCTCACTTATATTTTATCATAGCTCAAAGCTCTACCTGGCATTGCTATTGTATTTTATTCATGTACTTGTGGTCTTTTTCTCCCGTTCTCATTCTAAGGTAAGCTCCATGAAAGGAGGCACTTTGTTGGTTTCTAACTGCTGTATCTCCAAAATAGTGCCTGGAACTTAGCAGTGGCTCAATTCATAGGAATAATTTAAAAAATTTTTTAACGCTCTTTTGTAATTTTTCTTTCCAAATCTCTTTTTTCCTTAAAATAATTTTAGATTCCATTGGCACTATCAGAATCTAGTATAGTGCTTAACATATAAAAGGTATAGAATACATTCTTATTAAATACTTAAAAGTTTATTTGCTTAAAAAATACTGAAATTAAGAAATGATGTCATGTGTCATGTCTCTTTGATAAAAGTTTGAATTTTCAACAGTATAAAGATAGTTGAGATGAGACAGAATCTCAGGGAGCATTTTGACAAAAGTCCATCTCTTATGATATGACCAATGGGATGGCCTGGGGTGAAGCTGTTTTTTGCTACATGTAATTGGGCACAAAATATATACTTGATTACTGACAACATAGTGGTCACATGAGGCCTTAACACATTAACTTCAATTGCAGAGAGCTTCTGTGTTCAAGGGAAAATTCTAACTTCAAGATAATCTTCAAACTACTAGACTTAGCTAAATAGAACAAAATAAAAATTCTAAAAAGGGCAGCAAGGAGAAATATGTTACTGTGTGAGTGACCTACTTTATAGTTAAAACTTTACCTGTAATACGGATTCTTAGGCTTTTTGGATCATGTATCCTCTGCAAAGGAGGATACAGCCCCCCAACCCCTGCAAATTCCTGTTTTTAAGTTCATCCATGTTAATTCCTCCTGTACTAGAGATACCAAAGACAGAAGGAAAAGGAGGAATAGGGACCTACTCCCACTTAAATCTACCTTTTACTTCAAAACCAAGTACAAGTGCAGTGAACCCTGGGATCTGCCTTGGTTTCCATCACGAATGAATGGTAAACGAGTAATCCCCTCCCTACCTATGATCATTCTGTGTTGATGGGAACCCTAGAAGTCAACACGCTATTTTCCACTCTCCATTTCCCTAGGTTGAAATCCTAGCATAGATCTCCTAGTGCTGGAACAAGGCCAGATGTTAACCTTCCTGGGAGTACATTTCTTTGCAGGTGTGGTTAACCTGACCCCACAAGACCATGACTGCCATATCAGCGCTTATACTTCTTCCACTCTTTCCTCAGTTCAGACTCTGGAAACAAAGTCTACATATGTGTATTTCAAACTTGCATTTCCACTTGCTCATTGTAAATGAGACTGTAAGTCCTATTTACTTAACTAATACAAATGCCAACCTTTAGTTTCTTGGTTTTTAAATTGCAGTTTGTTCTGAGCACAAAATATATACATGATTACTGACAATATGGTAGTCAAAATGAGGCCTTATGACTGTCACTTCAGTTGCAGAGATCTTCTTTGTTCAAGAGAAAATTATAACTCCAAAGTTATCTTCAAACTAAGAGACCTAGCTAAATAAAACAAAATAAAAATTCTAAAAAAGAGCACCAAGGAGAAAGATGTTACTTTGTGACTGACCTTTTATTTCTTAAATAAAAGAAATATAAATGAATGAATCTGGTACTTAATTGTTTTTTCTTATTTTTTTCATCTATATTAGTACCTATCTTACTGTCTTACTTTGAAAATCTGCATATCAATCACTTGTTTAATCTTTTTTAGTTTCTTTGCAGACACTTATTGTGATATATGTAAGGGAGGTTGAAAAAGTATGTCTGCAACTCCAAGCTTACTTCATTTCCTATAACCTTACATATCACACACACACATACATATATATGTATGCAGGTGTTTATATTACAAGTTCAAGAGAGTCTTGTTGCCAGTACTATTTTTTTTTCACCTCCTTTGCCACCTGGTACAATGGCACTTGTAGAAGTGGATTCAGTTTGGCAGAATAAAAGCAAATTCAAGTGTATTTTCCTAGTTCCCAAATCCTCCCACTAAGTACATTTCTCAGTTGGTAAATTAAGATTGTCAAAGTTGTGAAAAGAAACTTGAGATTTATTGTTGCCCATTTGGTACATATGAAGTAATTTTTTACTGCTACTGTCATCAAAATCATGGAAGTTTTGGAGTGTGTTTGGGATGGAAACTATTCTAACCCTGGGGGGAAAGAACAGAGTGTACTTTATGTAAATTCTATTGCTTTAATTCTTATGCTCTGCTTTCAGCCAGAAAATGACGTAGTTTGTCATTGAGAGGATCGGGGATTGTCTAAATATGACAAATGAATTGATTTCAATAAACAAAACCTGACAGTGACTAATCTAAGTTTCTAGGAGAAGATGAGAGTGAATATATTAGGAATAATAACCTTAGCAATGGTTAAAATTCAAGGATGTTTGCACTAAATCCCAAGACTTTTCGTATTCTTCTTTTCACTTCAATTCTTTAGTGGCATAATGGGGTAATTTGTATCACATGTACACCAAGAACAGTATGAATGTCTGCAATGCCCTCTGGCCAATATTCAGTGCAAAACAATGATGTAATATATATGATTATTTCAATTTTATGATCTCACAGAATGAACACCTGTTTAGTAAAAGAACAGAAACCTAGGCTATTAAATATTTTGTTTGCTCGTTTCTCTGAAACAGCTTGGCAGCTTAACAGAGCATGCAAATGAAGAAATCACAGAAGTTCTTAGGTGCTCATTCATTTAATTTATATATGAAAAGAGTTATTCTTGAATAACCCTTAAATAATAGCAAAAGCCTGCAGCAAGACCTCTGGCTGGGTGTAGTACCTCCAAGATGTCAATACATCAGCAAATTATCCTTTGCATATACTCATAATTCAAATGATCCTGTTGAATGATTCTTGTATTTTGGATCTCTAAGTCCAGAGATTTTAAAACAGCACATTTATAGTTATTAAGAACTCAATAAATCACAGATATCTCTAGTTGAAAATGGACAAAAAAATCATTTACATTTTCTTAGATCAATGAAAGGATTAGCATAGCGCGTTTTGCAAACACTTTACAAATAAAACAGAAAAGCTAGTACTCTCTATTATTAGTGATGGCCATGTTCACAAACTTCAGTTTTCTGCTAAATTAAGACTCTTCCTGAGCATGAGGGTGACTCCACCTTGCCCAGCATTTTCCTTGGCTGTTCAGTCCTTCTAGCACTTGGTTGTGAGAAGAATCTTCCCTGTGATGGAAACAAATGCTTTTGATCAGTGAAAGCACTCTTTCTGATATACCACTCCTCTGTTAAGGATCAATGGAATATGACACACAGCTTCTCAGTCTCGGGAGAGTCATATTGCCAAACAGTTGAAAGGTGTAAGGAACGGCCGTGTAGAAGAAAAGAATGGAGTGGCTGTTTAGTCAAACAGCAACTCTTAGGTAACTATTCCTGTTGGGCTCCTAAAAGCTGTTTCTCTCTGGTCTTGTTATTGAATGGGAATGTGGGTCACGGAAGCAATGCCATCTCCCATTCACTCAGCTTGAAGTCAAAGTCCAATTCCTTGTTTGTCTTCCATATAAACAGGACAAATTGCTTTCTCAACATGGTGTAATTTCATTGAAACTCTATATTCTGTTAGGTAAAAGACTCCTATTTTTCCTTCCTATTCATTCAGCCAGCACTTCATGTCACTTCAGGCACCATCTGGTAACAGGTTGTATAAGGGGAAATGAACTATGTAATAAAAATGGCTTACATTTATTGAGAGCTATAATGACCTCAACATTTCTAAGCTCCTTACATATATTAACTCATTTAATTTACCAATGAGTTAGCCATATTATTATGCCTATTTTATAAATGAGAAAAGTCAGGCAGAGAAGAGTTAGTTAGTGGTGTAGCTAAGAGTTCAACTCTGATTCTAATCTTAGATGCTGCATTATTAATCATAGAATGGCTGCTTGCTTTAATTATAGAGGTAAAGTATCTATATTCTTCAAGTAGCAAGAAAATAACAATTAAGTCATGTAAGTCTTTCTTAATCTGGCTGTTGTTTGCAGGACTGAGTGCGGTTTGTAAAGATTAAATGATTTATACACTTATGATACGTGCATTTATAAACACGGCTTCAGTGCACAAATTAAAACTGAAAAATAATCATGGGAGCAAGGGTGTGATAGTGTACTACAACCTGTGTGCATGAGTGTTGGAGGTAAAGGTTTAACATGAAGACTAGAAGAGTTATAATCAAGGATGTATCTATGTTTATGGCTATCACTGTTGAAACCAGACATGCTTGGAAATTTGTGCTATCACTGTTGAAACCAGACATGCATGGAAATTAGTGCTATAGCTGTTGAAACCAGACATGCTTGGAAATTTGTCCATTAGTGCAAATGTTTCACTATCAAACTCATGATATCATTCTTCCTAGGAGAAAGCAAAAGAAAATTTATATTGTATTGAGTCTAAATAAAATTATGTGATTCAAGTTTAAAAATTTGTTGTAAATTTTTACTTTAATTTAGACATCTCTCTTCAATATTTGCCTTGCTTTATTAAAGTTCTTGTGCTCAGAAGTAGTGAGGCAGTTAAGATTTGGTTTCAACTAAATCCCCAATTCAGAAGATACAGCTTCCAGAGAAATCACTGATAAGTATACTCCCAAGAAGAATCTGGCATCAGCCTGATCTTTTTTAAAAAAGTCATTCTTGGCCTCGGTTTTCCAGAATCTAGAATAGTAGTGGCCCAATTCAAGATTCACTCTTGTAATTCCTGGACCAATAATAAACACACGTTCTGCCTTGAAATTAATAGTAATAACTAGTGTCTATAATGACTAACATTTCTTAAAAGCATATTTTATATACAGGCCTAACTAGGTAATTAAATTCGTTATCTCATTTAAATTTGTATAAACTCTTGAAATTACATCTGTGGTAATTAATCTTATGTGTCAACTTGACTGGGCCATGGTTTGCCCAGATATTTTGTCAAATATTCTCAGTGTGTCTATGTAGGTGTTTTGGTATGAGATTAACATTTGAATCAGTAGACAGAGTAATGCAGGTTACCCTCCTTATGTAAGTAGCCTTCATCTACTCAGTTGAAAGCTAAATAGAACAAAAAGACTGACCCAATCATAAATTAGAAGGAACTCCTCCTGCCCGACTGAGTGAGCTAGGACATTAATTTGTTCCTGCCTGCAGACTCAAACTATAACACTAGCTACTCATGGAACTCAAGCTTGCAAGATTTTGAACTAGAACTTAGACTATCAGTCTTCTGGCAGGCCTGCAGACTCAGACTGGAACTTACATCATTGGCTCTTCTGCTTCTGAGGTGTTTGGACTTGGAGTGAAATAATAATAATGGCTTTCCTGGGTCTACAGCTTGCTGACTACAGACTCTTCTTAGACTCCATAATCATGTAAGCCAATTTCTAATAATACACATACAAACACACATATAACTACCTATTGTTTTTGTTTCTGTAGAAAACCTTGACTAATACAGATTTTAGAACCAAGAACAATTCTAGAACAAATTTTTAGGCATGAGTTTTTTTGGTTGGTTCTGGGTTTTCTCAAATAGGCTTTCTGATCTGATTGGATTTAAGGGCACTCATGACACTACTACTAAGAGTTAAGAGAGCATTGGTCATTCATCACCTGATGTAGCAACACGAGTACAGACAATATTGCCATTGGATATTCCTTACCAACAACTTAAAAAGAACAAAAAGTTGGGTGATTGTGTATATGATACTTTTGGACATTTTTGGCAAACTAATGAATATAATGAGATTGACTTGACTACTTTCTTCTAATTTTGCTGGACAAATTGGGAAAAGGAAAGAACTATCTCCGGGATTTAATTCCGAGCTCAAGTGCTGCATAAATAATCTGATAGCTTCTGTGTGTGCCCAAGCAGAGACCATTATCTCTTATAGCTGTAGGACTGAAATTGCTGAAAACTAAACCCAGACTGTCATATTGAATTACAATGCAAATTGAACTTTTAAATTTGTAGAACGTGCACTGTGGAAGTTAAGGCATTGATTGGAAAAAATGACACAGATTGGGAAGGAAAGTTGGAATGGGGTTTATGGAAGGACCCTAATGAAGCTGGGGATATTGAGCTCCCAAAATTGTAATAAATCTTTGGCAGTGAAAGAGGCCTCCCTAACCCCACTGGGAGTGTGGCCTTTCCAACCTCTTCTAAGGGAACTGACCTCGCATTGTCTGAATAAACAACAATGACCTCCCCTGAGAAAGCTGTCATAAACATCAATGCTGATTCTCCTCGGAATCCATCCTCACCATCCCTTTTTGCTTCTGAACTTATAACTTAAGTCCCAGCAGGTCCCTAAAGTTGAGGTACAAAGTATTACCCATGAAGAGGTATGTTACACTCAAAAGAATTACTTGAGTTTCTAAATACCTAGATATAGATTCAGAGAATATGTGTAGAAATGGATACTAAGGGTATGAGATAATAGTAGAAGAAACATAAAGTTGGATCACATCAAATTTATTGATATGGGTTTCTTAAGTAGAGATTCTGAATTTAATTTTGCAACACAGGGAGGTAGAAAGGGCTCTAACTATTGGTTGCTTGACTGAAATGTGCTTGACCAAGAGGCAGCTGACAGTAATTCCGGGCCTGCTTTGGTTTGCAATAGAGGAGAAAATTCAAAAACTAGGGAGATTAGAATGTAAGAATGAATTTGTCATGTAAAACCAACTCACTCACACTGGGAGGATACATAAAAAATGCCTTCCACCAATACTGTAAAAAATAAATTTGTGAGGGGCAACCTGACATCCTTGAAGAGCTCTGTGTCACTCTGTGGAAACTTTTGTCACTAAACTGGGAAATCTAAATACAATGTGAGTAATTGGATCCCAGGGTGGCAGGGGCCAAGTGGTGGCACTTGTCAGCCCAAGTCAAGGTGGAAGTAGTTACTATAATGAACAGAAGAGTTGAAGCAGCAATAAGAATAGTCTGACTCATGCAGATCTTTGGTGTTGGCTAGTTTATCATGGTGTTCCTTTAAGTGAAATAGATACAAAGCCTACTAAATTCTTATTTGATCTGTATAAGCAAAAAACGTTCTGGGTCAAGTGAACAGAAGTCTAACCTGAATCATATAAACAAGGAGTCATGGCCCGTCAGTCAATTACCAGACTCGAGCAAGTTTACAGACCCAGAACCTCTTGAGTGAAGGGGAATCTGGATTCATTTGAGGAAAAACTTGCGTACTTTGCCAAAATTCATGCTGCTAATCGTTCTCCCAGTCTTTCCCAAAGTGACCTATGGCCTTTTACTTGGGTAACCGTACACTGGGAAAAGGAAATAATCAGATCTTTCAGAGATTACAAGACACTGGCTCTGAACTAGCACTAATTCCGGGAGATCCAACAATTCACTATGATTCACCAGTTAGAGTAGGGGCTTGTGTAGGTCAAGTGATCGATGGAGTTTTTGCTCAGGTCCTTCTCACAGTGAGTCCAGTAGGTCTGGGAACTTGTGATTATTTCCTCAGTTACGGAATGCATAATTGGAGTAGATCTACTGAGCAGCTGGCTGAATCCCCACACTGGTCTCCCAACCTGTGGAGTGAGGGCTATTATGGTGAGAAAGTCCATTTGAAAGTCACTAGTATATAAAAAAAAAAAAAAAGAAAGTCACTAGAATTGCTACTACTTAGGAAAATAGTAAACCAATAGCAATAATTTATCCCTGGAAGGATTTCAGAGACTAGTGCCACTATCAGGGAATTGAAAAATGCAAGGGTGGTGGGAATTCCCACCACCTCTCCCATTCAACATGCCTGTGCAGAAGACAAATGGATCTGTGAGAATGACAATGTGTTATCTTAAGTTTGGTCAGATGGTGACTACAACTGTAGATGTTGAATCAGATGTGATTTCCTTACTTAAGCAAATACATTCCCTGGTACCTGGCCTGCAGCTATTGTTTTTATACATTCCTTTTTTTCATTTCTGTAATTAGGGACTATCAGAAACAGTTTACTGCCAGCTGGCAAGGCCAGAAATACACTTTCAACATCCTACCTCAGGAATATATTAACTTTCCAGCCCTATGTCATAATTTAGTTTGCAGGACTCTTGTCACCTTTTTTTTTCCCTTAAGATATCACCTTGGTCCATTACATTGATGACATTATGCTGATTGGACCTAATGAGCAAGAAGTAGCAACTATTCTAGACTAATTGGTAAGATATTTGTATGTCACAGAGGGGAAAAGAAATCCAACAAAGCTACAGGGGTGAACTTGGTGAAATTTCTAAAAGTCCAGTCATATGTGGGACATCAAGATATGACTTCCAAAGCAAAAGATACGTTGTTGCATGAGGACCCTCCTCCAAACATGAAAAGAGGTACAATGCCCAGTGAACTTCTTTGGACTGCGGGGGCAGAGGGGCAACTCATTCCTCATTTGGGTGTTTTACTCTGGCCCATTTACTTAGGAATCCAAAATGTTGTTAGTTTTGCATGGGGCTCAGAAAAGGAGAAGGCTCTACTACAGGCCTCAGCTGCTTTGTAACATGCTCTGCTATCTAGCCATATGATTCAGCAGAACCAAATGTTCTTAAAATGTTAGTGGCAGATAAGAATGCCATTTTAAGCTTTTGGAGGACCCTATAGATGAATCACAGCTCAGGCTCTTAGGATTTTAGAACAAAGCACTGCTATCCTTCATATATTAGAATAGCTTCCCTTTTAAGAAACAGCTCTTGGACCAGGTGCTGTGGCTTATGCCTATAATCCCAGCACTTTGGGAGGCCGAGGCGAGAGGATTGCCAGAACCCATGGGTTCAAGACCAGCCTGGACAACATGGCAAGACCTTGTCTCTACAGTAAATCAAAAAATTATCTGGGCATGGTGTGCCTGCATTTCTAGCTACTTGGAAGGCTGAGGTGGAAGGATCACCTGAGTCCAGCAGGTCGAGGCTGCAGTGGACATGAGCAGCATGCCACTGAACTCCTGCCTGGGCAACAGAGTGAGACTCTGATTCAAAAAAAAGGAAAAGAGAAGAAAAGAAACAACTCTCTCTTGTCCTGATAGCTACACAGACTTAGTAGAGAATGGATACTTAACCGTGGGCCATCAGACTATCACGCAACATGAGCTGCTCACCATAAACTGAATGTCATCTGATCCCACCAAGCAATAAAGCTGAGTGTGCATAGTAGCACTCCATCATCAAATGTAAGTGGTATATATGAGATCGGGCATGAAAGAAGTCCTGAAGGCTCAAGAAAGTAACAAGTGCCTCAAATACCTGTGGTCCCCACTTCTTTTTTTGGACTACCTTATGTCTCTCAGCCTGTGCCTATATGGCCTCATAGAGTGTTTCTTACAATCAGTTGACAGAGGATAAGAAAATTCATGACTGGTTTACATCTGTTTCAGCACTGTATGTAGGAAATATCTGAAAGACAATAGTGTAGCACTATAATCACTTTCTGCGACATTCCTGAAGAACAAAGATGAAGAAAGGGTAGAGGGTAGAACTATATAGCATTGCATCTGGTTGTTCATTTTCTGGAGGAGAAATGGATTGATATGTGATCACTTACTGATTCATGATCTGTGGTCCATGGTTTGGCTGGATGATCAGAAACTTGGAAAGAACATAATTGAAAATTGATGGGGAAGAGGTATGTGACTAGATCTTTCTAAGTGGGAAAAAATGGAGGCATTTGGACTCCATGTGAATGTGCCAATGCGTGATATCAGCAAATGAGGATTTTAATAATCAAATGCATAGAAGGACCCATTGTGTGGATTTCAGTCAGCTTGTTTTCTCCAAACCTGTTATCACCTAATGAGCTCACAAAAAAGTGATGGTGTCAGAAATAGAGAGGATGCATAAAAGCTCAGCACAATGGACTTTCACTTACCAAAACTGATCCGGTTTGTCCAGTTTGCCAGCTGCAAAGATCAACATTGAGTCCACAATAGGACACTTTCTCAGAGTGAACAGCCAGCTACCTGGTGGCAAGTTGATTACATTTGAATGTTTTCCTCACGGAAGGGACAGTGTTTTTCTCTCAGCTGGCTGAGATGATCACCCTACTTACCAAGAAGAAATGAACTACTACTCCACATTGGAAGTATAGAAAAGTATGCCTGGAATACAGTAGATGTGTTTAGATGTCTCATAGTATCACCATGCCTGGTGACTAAGGGACAATAGAAAAATACAATATTCTAATCCAGGTAGGACCACTCCTTTCCCAGACCCAGAATAAAAGTGTGGGTAACTCCACTGGATAAAGAAATAGATGAGCAGTCTGCTGAAGGCAAAGAAAATACATAATAAATAGTAGAAAAAGGTAATTATAAAAAAAAAACAGCTTTGACCAGTTACAGAAAGTAGAACTGTAATTATTGAGTATACACTCATTTTGTTATGAATATGTCATATATATGTACGTACATTTTTTTCTTCTCTCTTATCCTCTTAGCATGTATATAAGATGTATTCACTTTATACCATGATATTTAAATATTAAATACATATCATTTTTAAAATATTTCAAAAAATAAGTTATAGAATAACAAAGAGAAGACACTCAAGCACTTTACCTCCTCTTTTGAAAGAGGGGGTCAGTATGTGTTTGGTTGTATACAGAATTGTGTCTGGTGGAAATTTTAACATTGTTATTGATTTTGGGGATAAAGCATGATTTAAAGCAAAGAATATAGGTGCCCATTTGACAAAGGATGGATTTGTGATGATGAATGCTTTCCCAGCTTTATTGAAGTATAAATGCCAAACAAAAATTGTCTATATTTAAGGCATACCATGTAATGTTTTGATATCAGTATACATTGCATAGTGATTACCACAATTAAGATAATGTCTATCACCTCACATGGTGTATTGGTTACTCTTGCTTCCCTGAGACTGGGTGATTTATAAAGAAAAGAGGTTTTCTTGGCTCATGGTTCTGCAGGCTATAAAATTAGCTTGGTTCCGGCATTTGCTTGGCTTCTGGTGAGGGACTCAGAAAGCTTTTTGTTCATGGCCTAAAGTAAGGAGGCCAACATGTTGTATGGTGAGAGAGGGGAACAAGAAATAGAGAGGTGTCAGGCTCTTTTTAACAATCAGATCCCAAGGTTACAGTGAGAATGGCACCATGTTGTTCATGTTGGATCCAC
Source organism: Tarsius wallacei (assembly GCA_963574415.1). NCBI lineage: Eukaryota > Metazoa > Chordata > Mammalia > Primates > Tarsiidae > Tarsius > Tarsius wallacei. Next base: position 14,150 of record CAUYQG010170743.1, on the reverse strand, counting down.
CGCTGTGGCCCAAACACCCCTCACTAGGCATACCCACTTCCAACCTCGGGTACCAAATTTTAATGAGATTTGGAAGAGACAAATATCCAAACTATATCACATGCTTATCTCTTTTTTGTGGGAGGAATATTTAATCTATTCTCTTGGAACATTTTAGGTATAAAATACAGTATTATAACTATACTCATGATGCTATACATTAGATCGCCAGAATTTATTCATCCTGCATAACTGAAATTTTTCACCCTTTGACGGATATCTCCCCATTTCTCCCAACCTCCAACCCCTGGCAACCACCATTCTGCTCTTTGCTGCTGTGAATTTGATGTTTTTTGATTCCTCATACAAGTGAGATTATTCAGTATTTGTTTTTCTGTACTGGCTTATTTCTCTTTTCATAATGTCCTCCAGGTTCATCCTTTTTGTCACAAATAGCAAGATATTTTAATTTTTAAGACTGTATAGTATTCCATTATATGCATTGCGTTTTACATACATATTCCTTTATCTATTAATCTGTTGATGGATACATGGGTTGATTCCATACTTTGGCTTTTGTGAATAATATTGCAATGAACATGGAAGTGTAGATGTCTCTTCAGGAACTGATTTTCCTTCCTTTGGATATATACCTAGAAGTGAAATTGCTAAATCACATAGTAGTTTTACTTTTCCTTTTTTTTTGAGGAACTTCTATACTATTTTCCACAATAGTCATACAAATATACTTTCCCACTGACAGTATAAAAGTGTTCCCTTTTCTCAACATCATTGTCAACACTTACTATCTTTTTCCTATTTTATTACAGTCATTTTATTGATACATCTTACATATTTATGGGATACATGTGAATATTTTTTACATGTGTATAATGTGTAATGATTCAGTCAAGGTATTTGTGATATACGTCACCTTGAGTATTTATCATTTCAACATGTTAACAGCATTTCAAGTCCTCTCTTCTACCTACTTTGAAATTTGCAATTCATTGGTGCTAACTATAGTCACCCTACTCTGCTATCAAATATTGGGTTTATTTCCTTTCTTAACTGTATGTTTGTACCCATTAACCAATCTCTCTTTACTCCACTCTTCTCAGTCTCTGATACCTATCAGTTTTTTCTCTACCACCATGAGATCAACTTTTTTAGCTTTCACATATGAGTGAGAAAATATAGTATCTGTCTTTCTGTAACTGGCTTATTTCACTTAACATAATGACCTCCAGTTCCATTCATGCTGCTACAAATGACATAATTTCATTCCTTTTTATGACCAAATAATATTCTACTGTATCTATGTACCACATTTTCTTTATGCATTTGTCCGCAGATAGACACTTAGGTTGTTTCATATCTTTGTTATTGTGAATAGTGCTGCATGATTTCTCACTATGGTTTTTTTTCAAAGTCCCTGATGATTAACGATGTTGAAAGTTTTTTCATATACCTGTTGGTTATTTGTGTGTCTTTTTTTGAGAAATGTTTATTCAGATCTTTTACTTATTCTTAAATTTGGTTGCTTGTTACTTGCTATTGAGTTGTTTGAGTTACTCAAATATTTTGAATATTAACTTCTTATTAAGTATAAGGTTTACAAATATTTTCTTCCATTCTGTAGGTTGTCTCTTCACTCTTTTGATCATAATCATCATCATCGTAATCATCATCATCATCATTTTGCTGTGCAGAAGCTTTATAGGTTGATGTAATTCCATTTGTCTAATTTTGGTTTTGGTACATGTACTTTTCAGGTAATATCTAAAAAATTATCACCCAGGGCAATGCTAAGACCTTTTTTCCTATTTTCTTCCAAGACCTTTACCATTTTAAGTCTTTATGTGTTTAATTTTTTTTGAGTTGATTTTTGTGTATGGTGTGAGATAAGGATCCAAGTTTATTTTTCTATGCAGATAGCTAGTGTTCCAACACCATTTAGTGAAGAAACTATGCTTTCCCTATTGTGTATTCCTGGCACCTTTGACAAAAGTTATGTGCCTTTGTATGCATGGATTTACTTCTGGACTTTATATTCTGTTTCTTTGCTGTTGTTGTTGATTTCTATTTTATGTTTTGATTACTATAGCATTGTAGCATATTTTGAAATCAGGCATTGCGATGCCTCAAGTTTTGTCCTTCTTTCTCAAAATTACATTGGCTAGTCTGGGTCTTTTGTGGTTTCTTATATTTTTATTTTTTTATTTTAAAGATGTGGGGTACAATTTAGGGTTAGGTATACAAATGTTCATTATGCTGGTACCCTTGTTAATGAGGTGTGCCCCCCCTTTCCCAGGAAGATTCCCACTACTGCCAATCCCACTTCCATGCTCCCCTTCCAGCAGTTTCCCACTACTGCCAATCATTCTCTTATAGTATTATGATAATTGTTCAAGGTCTGCTTATGAGTGAGAACATGTGATACTCAGTTCTTTGTTTCTGAGAAAGATTACTCAGTATTATAAACTCTAAGTCTATCCAGGTTGCTGTGAAGTTCATGATTTTGTTCTTCTGTATGACTGTGTAATATTCCATCATGTATATGTACCACTTTTTAAAATCCAGTCCTCTTTTGACAGGCAGCACGATTGGTTCCATGTTCTTGCTACTGTGAACAATGCTGCGATAAACATACGTGTGCAGGTAGCTTTTTTTGGTTTGCCTTTTTTTTTTTTTTTTTTTTGAGTTGGAGTCTTACTCTGTCTCCCAGGCTGGAGTGCAGTGGCTCACTCACGGCCACCTCAGCGTCAACCTGGGCTCCAGCGATCCTTCCATCTCAGCCTTCCAAAGTAGCCGAAACTACAGGCACATGTTACCACGCCTGGCTAGTTTATTTATTTATTTATTGTAGAGGTGAGGTCTCGCCAAGTTGCCCGGGCTGGTCTCAAACCCAGGGACTCAGGCAATCCACTCATCTGGGCCTCCCAAAGTGCTGTGACTATAGGATGAGCCACCGAGCCTGGCCTTCAGGTATCTTTTTTATTGAGTGATTTGAGTTCTTCCCAGTATATTCCTAGTAGGGGGATTGGTGGGGTTGTACAGAAGGCCGATTTTTAGGTCTTTTAGAAATTGCCACACTGTTTTTCACAGAGGCTGTACTAGTTTACACTCCCACCAACAGTGTAGAAGTATTCCCTTTTCATGGCATCCTCTCCAGCATCTGTTGTTTTTTGAGTATTGATGATAGCCATCCTGACTGGAGTTAGGTGGTATCTCAGTGTGGTTTTAATTTGCATTTCTTTGATGACTAGTGAGGCCGAGTATTTTTTCATGTATCTGTTGGCAGCGTGTATATCTTCTTTTGAGAACTGTCTAGTCATATCTTTTGCCCACTTTGTAATGGGGCTGTTTGTTTTTTTCTTTTCGGCATGTTTGAGTTTCTTGTAAATTCTAGATGTTAGGCCTTTGTCAGTCATACAGTTGTTTCATATGAATGCTAAGATTGTTTATTTCTATTTCTGTGAAAAAAAGACTTTGGATAGATATTGTATTGAATCTGTAGATCTTGTTGGGTAGAATGCACGTATTGTTAATATTAATTCTTTTAACCTGGGAACATGGGCTCTCTTTTTATTTATTTGTGTCTTTTTCAATTTCTTACATCAGTGTTATAGTTTTCAATGTAGACCTTTTTTTTCTCCTTTGTTAAATTTACTCCTGAGGGTTTTTTAAAAATGTTTTCTTAAATGAGATAGATTTCTTAATTTCTTTTTTAGATAGTTTGCTATTTATTGTGTCAAAATGCTAATGATGTTTGTATGTTGGTTTTGTATTCTGCAACTTTATTGGATTTGTGTATTAGTTCTAACACAATATTAACAGAATAAAAGCTAAAAATAATATGATAGCCTCAACTGAATGTAGAAAAAGTGTTCTATAAAATTTTTTAAAACGTCATGATTTAAAATAACAGCTTTTTGGTGGATCGTTTTCTATATATATGATTATGTCATGTATAAACAGAGAATTTTTCTTTTTCATTTCTGATTTTCATGCCATTTATTTATTTATTTACTCATTCATTAATTCCTGGCTAATAATTGCTCTAGCTAGGGCTTTCAGTACTATGTTGACTATATGTGATTTGAGTAGGCCCTCTGTCTTATTCCTTATCTTAGAAAAGATGTTTTCAGCTGTTTACTGTTGAGCGTGATGTTAGCTGTGGGCTTGTCATACACAGCCTTTATTATGATGAGGTACATTCATTATTTCTGTACTGAATTTGTTGCGATATTTTAAATCATGAAGTGATGTTGAATTTTGTTGAACACTTTTTTGCATTCAATTGAGGTTATCATATGATTTGTATCCTTTATTCTGGTAATATGTTGTATAATATCTATTGATTTGCATATGTTGAAACATCCTTGAAGTCCATGGGTAAAACCCACGTGAGCAGGGTGTATGATTTTTTTAATGTGCTACTGAATTTGGTTTATTGATACTTTGTTGGGAATTTTTATATCTATATTTATCAGAAATATTGGTTTTAAAACATAAAATCCACCAATACTAAATCATGATGACTTAGAAAATATGGACAGACCAACATGAGTAAAGATATTGATTTGGTAATCAAAAACCTTGCAACAAATAAAAGCCCAGGTTGTGATGGCTTCACTCATGAATTTTACCAAACATTAAAAAAAAAAAGAAGTAATGCCAGTTTTTCTCAAACTCTTCCAAATAATAGAAGATGAGGGAACTTCCAAACACATTTTACAATCAACATTACCCTGGTCCCAAAACCAGACAGGAGCATTATAAGAAAAAGAAAAAATCCAAGCTGATATCCTAGTGATGATTAATTTATGTCTCAACTTACCTGGGCCATAGGGTGTGGAAATTGTGGTCAAAAGTTATTTTCAGTGTGTCTGGTAGGTTGTTTTTTGGATGAGATTGACTTTTGATTTAGGAGACTAAATAATGTAGATTGGCCTTCCCAATGTGAGTTACCTACATTCAATCAGCTCAAGGTCTGAATAGAACCAAAAGGCTGACTCGACCTTAAGAAAAAACACTTCCTGCTTGATTGATTGAACTGGAACATGGGTCTTTTCCTGCCTTTGGATTCACACTAAAACACTTTCACTGGCTCCCCTTGGGTCTTGAGAATGTCAGCTTTCACCATTGGCTTTCCTGGCTCTCAGGCCTTTGGACTCAGATTGGAACTGGAACTAGACTATTGGTTCTACTGAGTCTCTAGCTTACTTATTGTCTATGAATCTTGATATATCTCAGTCTCCTTAATCATGTGAGCCAATTTATTGTAATAAATCTCTTCATACACATATATGCAAATATAAATATTTAAACATATAAATATAAACATATTTATAGTATTTATATTATATTATGCAAATATATTTATATTTGCATATTATAAATATATTTTTATACCTTATAAGAATATTTATAAGATTTATATGTATAAATATAAGATAGATTCTGTTTCTGTGGAGAACTTGGTCTAGTACAATAGTACCTTCATTAGAGTCAGCAAAAGTCGATATGCCCAGGTTTGTCTGACTTTCATGGCTGTACTCATACCTCCTATGCTATACTGGAATTCTGCTTATGGAATAGTGAAGATGGATAAAGATTAAGGAACCACCATGCCTCCAATAGATGCCTCACTGCTTGAATGTTTTAAAAATTTTGTTTTGTGCTTTGATTTTTTTGCAGTGTAAAAATTATCCCAAAATTTAGTAGTATAAAATCACCATCATTTTATCTTGCTCATGAAATTATAGTTAAGAAATTCAGGAAATTCTTGGCTAGGCTACCCTTTCATGAGATCTCTCATGTGGTTATGGTGAGTTGTTTCCTAGGGTTATAGACACCTGGAGTTCAACTGAATTGAACCTCCAAGATGACTCAATCACTTGACTGACAGTTGACACTTGCAAATGGCCTGGGTAACATGGCAGCACTGTCAGCTGGAATGCCTTTCCAATATGGTAGTCTTGGAACAGAATTTCTTCATGGTAGCTAACTTCTTTCAGAGTAAGCAGATCATGCAATCCAGTGGAAGCCACAGGGTCTTTTTGGCTTAGCCAACACTGCCTAGGACCAGATTCAAGAGGAGGAAGCAAAGGCACATCCTTTTGACAGAATGAGTGTCAAAGACTTTGTAGACATGTTTTTAAACATGTCTGACATTAATTGAACGCATCAAAATTCCAGGATCTGAATGGTGCTAGAGGTGGTGTAAGTCAAGAACATGAACTTTGAAATGATATCATGATGTTAACCTTCCTCCATCATTTATTGTTTATATAACCTTGGATAAATAAGTAAAGTATTATGGTCAGTGACCTTTTCTGAAAAATGTGGCAGTTGATATGTACTTTGCAACTGAAGAAAGTAGGTATGCAATTTTCTTATAGTTATTGGTACTATTCAATTAAGGTTAGAATAATGGCTTAATGCTTACTTCCCTTAACTCTCCAAAAATAATTTACTGTTTAGGCATAATTTTGAGTCATATTATGGTATGATTTACATTTTGAGTTTTCCTTAAGAGCTAGTGGACATGTTACAAACCTAATCTCAGTATTAAGCCAAAAAATAAAAAAATAAAAAAATTAACCGTGCTCCCCAAACAGGCTATATTATAGTAATATTATCAGGTATCCCTTTTTGTCTCTTTATCCTGTCCTTGTTGTTGCCTAATGTCAAGGGGGTACTTATAAGATATTCAAACAAGTACAGACACAGAAGCTGTCAGGTCAAATCAGAATCCATGGATTTGTTATTTTGATGATACATTCTTTTTCCTTTCCGATTTACAGCTATTTAATAAAAAGCTTCACTGTATTGGAATCAAGAGGAATCCATTATTTGGAATTCGCAAAAAAGAGTTTAACTAAAAGAACAAATCTAATTTAGGGTGCAACAGCATGTAGAAGACAAAAGCCAGGGACTCACATGGAGTAACACAAAATCCCCATGTGGAAGTAATTCAAACTGAAATTTTTCACATGGTAGGGATGAAAACATTCTTCTGCTATGGAGCTTCAGAAAGTATGTCAAGCATCTTCTTGTACCAGACTTTTACACCTCTGTCAATTGGAGAAGTTAACCTCTCTGCCATTTTGATGAGAGAAAGATAAAAATCAAAGTCCTGGTGATTTCATAGGAGTGCTGGCTGCTTGTGTCATCGGCTATCTCTTCCACTCCCTTGGTATGAAGACATCTTTGATTCAAAGCAGATGTGGTTGCCTTGGCATGGCCTGCTGAATACCACATTGCTCATAGAGTTCACAGAGTGCCCACATGGAGCTGGGCCAGTACCCAGAGGTAGGTTTTCTGCCCAGCATCAAATATGGACAGGAACCTGATTTTTTTAAAGAGATTCTCACACCCAGGTGTCTGACTGCATAGTAAAAAGGTAGTCACACTTTGTCCTCTGAGAGGTTGTGTGTCCTCTACTTTCTCCTCCCATTTCACTATACTTCAGTATAAGTCACATTTACTGTAGCATTGACTCTTGTCCTACCCTTTTCTCAGAAGTCGAAGGGATAATTCTCTTTGTATAATCTTAGTTTCCAGATTTTAGTTAGTTGTCCTTTAGTTCAATGACCAATAACTGTTTACATTACAAACTTTGTTGAATATGCCTTGAGTTATTTTCTGAGCAGATGGAACACTGCCTGGCAAAGTAGAAAGCAGTTTTCTTGTTTTCATATGGAGAAGGAAAGTTGCCAATGGAGCAGCGTACTTATGCAAGTAAGTTTTTAGAATTACTTAGGACTTGTTCAGTTTCCATTAGGAATATCTAATTTTAAACAATTACTCTAGACTAATTTAATTTCATCCTCTTGAGCTTTATTAGAGCAACAAACTTAACCACATGCATTTTGTTAAATAGACCATTGCACTTTTTTGGGGGGGGCACTCAATGAGATTGATATGACTTGCATTGGAAAGGAGGAGATTAACAATAATTGAGCATTTTCTGGAGTATCCTCTCCCATTCCATTAGTGGTGAAATATAAGTAGGTGTTTAAAAAAATGAGTTCACAGTAAAGAATTTAAGGAGATTAGTTTAGTTTTAATAGATGGTCCCTGCCTTATTTAAGAACTAATGCCAGAAATAGGCAAACAATTTGTTTTAGTACAGGGCCAAATTTTTAAATAAGTAAGAAATTAATTTTTTAAAGATAAATGGTGGCAACTGACTGAAATAATAAGAATTGATGTTAATTTTATTTTCAGCATCCAAGAAGTGTTTGAAGATGTTTTTTTTTAATTCTAAAGATGAATAATAAACTACATAGTTTTAGAGTGGTTTTTCTTGAAGCAATGGTTAGCATTTTTTAGAAAAGCAAAGAGGTTCATTGTTTTTCTACACACAAAAAGACCAATATTTGAAATGTAAAAATCCACATGGAACAAAAAGTAGAAAGAAAATATAGAAATCACCACACTTGTCATACAGATATCATGTGTATTAACACGGTGATATATTTCTCTCCAGATTTTTTTTGTGTATGAGAATAATTTTATGTAATTGTAATAAAGACACAGCATATATGTAGAAAGTGAAAAAATATAAGTAGTCTAGAGACAGAACATCTTCAGAACTCCAGATCTTCCGTTACCATTCCTTTCCACCAAGAGTAAATTTTCTTGACTTTTAACACCATAAATTAGTTTTTATAGAAATGGAATCATACATTTTGTATTCTTTTATTTTGGCTTATTTTGCATAATATTAAACATTTAATATACATTTATATTGTTATATGTTATCATAATTTGCTTATTCTCATTGATGTATATAATTACACTATACAAATGTACTGTATTTAATCATTTTGTTGTTCGAATGCTTCATGTTTGGGGCTATTAGAAATAATGTTGCTATGAAATTTTAGTGTGTGCCTTATGGTAGAACTTATGAACATGTCTTTGTTATATAATTGGCAGTAGAATTGGTGGTTTCCCTACGTATAGTACGTTTTTAATGCACACTAACAAAGAGTTTTCCAAAATGACTATAATAATTAACATTCTCTCTGGGAGAGTGAATAAGAGTTCCAGGTGATTTATCTACTTCTAACACTTGACATCAAATAACTACTTTTAAATAAAAATAAAGCAAATAATATTCTACATACACTTTGGTATCCTGCATTTCCTATCTATGCTGGGCATTTTTCTGTCAATAAATAAAGAGATCATCATCATCATTTAAATTGCTATGTAGTAATATTTTGTACTGTATCTAAGTATACGTAATCAACTTTTGCTAATGAATATTTCTATATGATTTAATTTTTCATTTTGTAAACAAAGCTGATTGTATAATTTTTGTGTACATAGTTCACAATTCAGCACAATTCTTGTCAATAAACTAAATCATTCTGTTTGGTTCTCTGCTTTTTCATCACATTCAAATGTCAAAAATCCAACATGATTTAGTTGAACAATTATCTTATTTCTGCTTATTCTTGGTTATAGATGAAGTCTGTTAGTAGAAAAATCACATGACAGAGAAAACTGGATGCACTAAGTATTCATGATCAATTACCTCATACAGGCTCTCAAACTTTTCTGTTTGTCCATACTTCCCCAATCTACACACTGTTTTAAATCTTTAAGTTCCTTGAACTCCAAATTTTTCGCCTACTTCTTTCCATACTCAAAAAATGAGTGATCCTCACATGTCATAGAGAATATAGTAACCCTCAAAACGTAATCCCCTAAAGTGATTTCCAAGTTTCTGCCAAACAGAAATTCACACATACACACACACAACACACACACACACACGCGCGCACACACACACATGCGCGCACACACAACACACAACACACACACACGCGCACACACACACAGAAGTGCATGCATGCACACATGGCCTACCTTCTTTGCCCTGTGGAAATACAGAAAATGATCCCCCTGCTTTCTTCTACTTCTCCATTTAAGGTCAATTCTGGCAACTGGGCTTTGGAACCCAATGCCTTTTTTTTTTTCCCCCAACTTATTGACTCATTTTTCTTTCACTTCACTGACTCCATTTCTGATGGCCAAATTCCAATTCTAATGTACTAATTCCTCATGGATCTTATTAAGCTTCCTTTTAATTTTCTCCTGTCTTCCCATTTTCTTCCCTATTTTCCCCCACTATTTATCATGTTTTCTTCACTTCTCTAATTTTTTTCTTCACTTTTCTTTTTAATATTTTCCTTAGGTTTTATTAATCAGTGCTACGGTTTCAAACACTATTTCTATGTTCGCATCTTCTAGATACAAACAATTTGGTATTCTTTTCTTACCTCTTTTTTTTTAAATGTTTGCATACTTTTAGACAAATGACTATTTCTCAACTTTTAACAAATGTCTCAGAGACAATATAAACTTGATGTGTTTGAAATGGAAATGTTTATATTATTTTACTTATTAAAACCTATCTTCTCATCCCAGTAAATGGCACACATTCACCTAGTGATACATGAAAATTATAAAATTTTTCTAGAATTCCTGCCTTTGATTTTTATTCAGCCAGCTAGTAAAATTCATTGTCAAGCCCAATGAGTGACACTCCAAAATATTCTCAAATCTGCCCCCTTCTCTTTATTTGAAGCCACAATCATCCCTCACTATATGTAGAAGCTATGCTGGTCAGGGATATGACCACTACATTCATCATTTTAGCACCAGTTCTTGGCATGGTGCCTGATACTTAATATGTGGTCGCAAAAGTAGATCTAATCACCATCATCCCTTGCCTGAACTTCTAAGGCTGTTAATCATAGGGTTTCAAATTTAAAATAATCACTTTTGAAAAGTCTTCCCTGACATACAAAGTATATTAAATCCCTAGTTATAGACTCTTATAGCACCATGTATCAATGCATTTCTATTTTCTAAGAATTTTTCAGAAATACTCCTACATTTCTTTCTCTGGTAATTGACCCTGAGATTTATAGAGGAAGGGAACTTCTTATTTTTGCAATCTATTTTGCCCATATATTTTGCTTCTCAGTGAATAAGTGAGAAATAAGTTTCAAAAAGTATATTTCTACATTGAAAGATATACTTATTTGTAAGATTTCTTGTGCATATATTCATTTTTTCCCAGATTTAACTAATTAAGAGATAACTCAATTCTTATTTTTATGGCCCTTAGACATATGTTTCTTTTAAATGTTTACCAAAGTAAATATTGTGTATAATTATTGTTTACTTTGTATGTTTTTCTTACTGGTGATTTTATTTTATTTTCTATTTTCAGGTTACATATATTTGTTTTCCTGTTTGTGTGTTGATCTTAGTGATTTGTAAGTCCTCTTTAATATTGGTGAGATTAATCTCTTCCCCACAATATAAACGCTCTATTTTCCAAGTTTGTCATCTGTATTTGCTCATGTTCTTTTGTAATTGCTTTTCTATTTATTCAGCAGATATTTATTAGATTCCCACTATTTAACTAAAATCATTCAAGAAATAGGAACAAAGCAGCAATCAAAACAGAAAAAAAGTACTGCCATTATGGAGTTTACATTACAGTTGTAGGGAAGGGCAGAGAGACAAATAATAATTGACATAAAATAAATGATGTAAGTAGAATATTGGTTGGTGATAAGTGTTATTAATACAACTAAGGCAGAAAAAAGGATTAAGAAAGTTTAGCAGGAAGGAATTGTAATATTTAAATAGATTGCCTAAAGAAGCTTTGTTAAAGAAGGTGATTTTTTATTAAAGTCCTAAAGAAGGTAAGAGAGCAAGCCTACTAGACAACTGCAGAAATAGACTTCAAAGTAGAAATAACATCAAGTTCAAAAAATAAAGTTCCTATGGAGGTGGGACAGATTTATAAGGAAGAGCTAAATAGGATATGAGGTCTGGGGGAATTAGATTAAAAGCCTCATAATTTAAGGTCTTGCTGTCCCCCATAATGACTTTGGTGGTGTTTACTTGGAATGAGATAAGAAGACTTTGGAGGGTTTTGAGTAGAGGACATAAATTACTTGACTATATTTTCACTGTAAAACTCTTTCTATTTTGAGAATAGCCTTGAAGAAATTGAGATTAGAAGCAAGGAGGTCAGTTAGAGCATTATAATAATTCCAGCTAAGATGAGGGTGGATTAGACCAATTGGCAGTGGAGTCAACCAATATGTTAGCATGGAAGAACAGTCAGATTATATGTGAATTTTTAAGGCAATATCAATAAATTGGATATGAGCTGTGAGAGTAAGAAAAAAATTCAGATAAATAGTTCTTAATAAATTTGGGTTCTAAGAATCTGAAAGGAGTAATTCTTAAGTGAGATGGGATAAACTAGAGTAGGTATTAGAGGGAAACAGAGTTCTAATTTTTTACCTATTAAATGTGATATTTCAGTAAGATATCTAGGTTGGACGATTGAGTAGGTTGTTGGATAAATGGTTCTGTGATTCTGGAGAGATATAAACTTGAGTGTAATCAGCATATAGAAGGTATTTGTTGCCATACCACTGAATAGTAGTACCAAAGAAGTAAATGCAAAAATAGAAAAGATAAACTATTTAAGATCTGAAACACACAAATCTCCAAATTTCAAAGGTCAGCCAGGTAGAGAAAAATGAATAATGAGATTCATAAGAAGTTGCCAGTCATTGAGGAATAAAATTAAGAGAGAGTGAATATGGGGGTTCAAGATGGCTGACTAGGTGCATTACACCTAGTTCTTCTAAGAAGAAGATGGGAGTTGCTGGTGAATGCCCAAGTTGTAAGAGGAAAACTGAGAGAGGAGAAACAGGACCTGCCAGGACAAGCATGCAAGGAGCCTGGGACACAAAGAAAAAAGGAAAGCAGAATAGTCTGTCTGAGATGGATCTTTGAGGAGGAAGGACTCACAATCAACCGGAAAGGGTAGGTGGGCATGTTTCCCTTCCCCCTCACTGTTCTGGCAATCTGCTGGCTGCTAAACAGTTGGAAAGCACTTCTGTCCCAGCATCACAGGGCAACACTGTCAGTGGCAATCAGAGATCTTCCTGGAAATAGAAAATCCAGTGGCCAGGCTGTGGAGCCATGGCATAACTCCCTCCCCACAAGGCCCAGGCTCAGACAGTGGGCACCATAACAGTTACCTACTCACAGGACCACTGCCCTCACCAGGGATCATCTGCTTGTGAACCAATACATCACCAGACCTCCCATAGATTTTCCCCACAATCCACTCTGAATCTAGCAAATCAGAGGACTGGTGGGTTTCTAGGGAGTAAGGAGTTTCTAGGTATCTAATCTTGCATGAACCACTCCTAAGGAAGGGGGAAAGCAAACTGCCAAAGTTCCCTTTGAAACAAAGGGAATACTAGTGTAACACCAGCTACCAAGCGGACAACACCAAAGCTTAGAAACAGACTTGGAGAGAGGGCCATCTCTTGCCATCCTCCCCAGTGCATTGTTGCAGATGCAGCGGCGGTTCTTCTAACGGGCACCTTGGGAGCATGTGCGAAAAGCAGTCAGTTTTTATGCTTCTCCAGAAGCTCTACCCACTCCTAAGGTGGGCATGTGCTGGGGGAGGGGTGCTTTTCTCACTTTTTCTGGTGCCCCCACCCTTGCTGAGGGCCAACTGGCAAAGAGCAAGGAGCCTAGTTGTTGGCTGTTACTCTTAAGCACCATCTACTGGACTGCAGTCTGAACTACACCAGTAAACAAAAATATATCACTACAACAAGCAACATCTGAGAAATTCACCACCTGAACCCATCTGCAACCATAAGGAGCCTTGGTCCTATGAAAGCACCTATGAATAAAGGTAGTTGACCATACAACATATTCCACATTGATACCTCCAAGAGAAAAGAAACAAAAAAACCTCATCCATATGATAGCAAACAAACAAACATCAGCTCCCATAGGTAAGAAAGAACCAGCACAACTCTGGCAATATAAAAACCAGAGTCTGCGGGTTCCAGACCATCCTGGGCAACTTGGTGGAACCTGTCTCTACAATAAATGAAAAATTAGCTGGGCATGGTAGCGTGATCCTGTAGTTCCAGCTACTTGGAAGGTTGAGGCAGAAGGATTGCCGGAGTCCAGCAGGTTGCCACTGCACTCCAGCCTGGGTGACGGAGAGAGACTCCAACTCAAAAAAAAAAGAAGATTACCAGGATTTTAATAAAAATTATTAAAGGCATATGAGTATCTAATTG
>CAUYQG010170736.1:0-16133 GCA_963574415.1 Tarsius wallacei | reverse complement strand
GAAGAGGGTGCCATAGAACAAAGACACAGAGAGCAGGTGGGCACTGCACGTGGACAGGGCTTTGCTTCTGCCCTTCTCTGACTTCTTTTTCAAGATGGCAAAGAGGACACAGGAGTAAGAGATGACGATAGTCATAAAAGTGAAAGATTGTATAAAGACTGAAAATACAAAAATCAGGAGCATATTAATTCCAGGGTCAGTACAGGAAATCTTAAACAGTTGTAAAACTTCACAATAGAAATAATGTATAACATTGGACTTGCAGAAAGTTAATCTAAATAACAAACCCACATGCATTATAGGATGAAGAAACCCTATAATATATGAAACACCTAATAATTGAATGCAGAAGATATTGGACATCACCACGGGATAAAGCAAAGGGTTACAAATGGCTACATAGCGGTCGTAGGCCATCACTACCAGGAGGAAACATTCCGTGTTAGCACTAGAAGCAAAAACATAAAATTGGGTGATGCACTCAACCAGGGATATCACGTGATTCTTAGATAAGAAATTCACAAGCATCTTGGGAGTCACAGAGGATGATGAACAAGCATCTACAAAGGCTAAACTGCTGAGGAATAAGTACATGGGGGTGTGAAGGCGCGAGTCCTTCCAGATGAGAGCAATTAGGCCAAGATTGCCCACCATGGTGATGAGGTAAATCCCCAAGAACACCAGGAACAGGGGCGCTTGCAGCTCTGGACGATCTGTGAGTCCTCTGAGGACAAACTCTATCACCTGTGTCTTGTTTGTCTCCATTGTATCCACTCAGGGTAATCACTGCAATGAAAGAATAAGTGAAGAACACAGTCATTAAAGATCACGAAAATAATCACTCTTTAATTATTTGAAAAAAAAAATACATCTTCCTTTCCTTGTTTATGTATTCTCTTAATCAGGAGATTCACCTTCTATTTAAGTACTCTTTCCAAATTATAAGTATTCAGAAAACTGATTATAAAAATTAGAAATATATGTATAATAAAGATTGCATTGCCTGTATAAGAGAAGTGGACTTATTTTTTAATTTAGAAAATTTGTTTGTTGTATATCCAATCCTGAATTGTACCCCACATCTTTAAAATTTTAAAGAGGAAAAGAAAAAGGGAAAAAAAGAAAGAAAATTTGTTTGCAATTTAATAATTATCTTCTAATTTAATATTTTAATAGAAATAGAATAAGCCACTAAAATATGCTAAAGATTAGTTACAAAACTAGTGCCCTAAGTAATATGGCACCTCCTATCAAATTAAGGACAGGTTGAAATCTCACTATGACCATTATTATGCGGTATTATCTTGAAAATTCTCACACATCCAAGATGTAAAAGTTAAAAAAAAAAGTTGTAGAGATAAATGAAATATCATAAAAATTACAGAAGATAAATTCATATTATTTGCTGATATTATGTTGTTATAGTTAAACAAATAGCACTATCACTTTAACAAATACTGGATGCCAAATGTATATACAATGACTAGATTTTTTTTATGTAGACAACAACAAGAAAAAGAAGTATTTTAATTATAGTAGCCATACCACTTTAAAATACATTGAAATATTTTTTATATGTAAAACCTATGTGAAGAAAATTACAAAAAATTATAAAAGACCATTATACAACTTCTAAAGAAATAGCCAAAATATGCTCTTGCTAAGAAAACGGTGTTTTAAATGTGTCAGTAGAATTGAAATTAATTTCAATAGAAAAATTATAATTACTTTTTAATGTGACATTATAAACATAAATTTTTATGCGATGAAATTGTTTTGAAGAGACAAGAAAAATGTGAACAGTAAGAATGGCTCAGTATGCAGTAGTGTTACAAACATAAAGTCATTTCATAGACCATGATATGGTATTGAAATAGAAAAATATAGTGAAACCAAATAAAGACACTGAAGACAGCTTCAAGAAAATATAAAAATTTAAAATATTGCATGGGTAATGAATCAATTGAGAAAAAGTGGATTATTCAATAAATAGTATAGATATCTCTCTCATACCCAATTTTTAAATTTTCATTAAATCAAGAACTCAAAAGTTAAAAAAAATTCTAAGGAAATTCATGAAATAAATATAATTTAAATACAGTATAGAAATGTTTAACCAAGGTAAGAAACCCATAAATTATAAGAAAGATATAGGCATATTTAATCTAATTTTTAATTTATTTTTTAAACTCTTTATGAGATAACTTTTTATTATTTATTTATGTATTTATTTATTTAGACATGGGGTCTTGCTCTGTTGTCCAGGCTGGTCTTGAACTCCTGGGCTCAAGCAATCCTCCCACCAGCCTCCCAAAGTGCAGGGATTATAGGCATGAGCCACCATGCCCGGCTTAATTTTTAATTTCATCAAGATGTTATGTATGACAAATCTATTACTAGGTGAAAGATAAACAAAATTTTGGAAAAATATTTACAATAAACATGATAGCTAAAATACTTGCACGTATTTCATACAAAGACATGTTACAAACTGGTAAAAAAAATTGAATAATTCTATAGAAAAATTAAAAAGGAATTGAAATGCTGATATTCAATACATGTGAGGAAAAAAATGCTCAACTTTCCAACCCATAAGATGTGCAAACGAAACAACTAGATATCACTTTTTTACTCCTCAAATTAGCAAACTTTGCTGCTTGCAGGAATTTGGAAAAGGTCCCTCTCACTGGTGAAAATGTAAATTATTAGTGCTTTTAAGCACAATTTGACAACATCTTTTAAAAAATACACTTACTCTTGAACTCAGCAATCCATGCCTGCAATCCACCCTATAGCAGTAACATCACCTCATCAGAGAGAGCTACCAACGCATCTTTCATGGTGGCAAAAAGCTGGAAGCAATACAAAAATGAATCAGAATGAAGCAACAGTTCGACAAATCCTGGCATAAGCATCTTATCAATTTTAGGTCAGCTACTTAAAAATGAGTTATAGCTCTACCAGCTGACTCGAACATTTCCACAATTGTCAGCCAAGTAAGAAAAACAATATGTAGAGAAATGTAAATGTTTTGATCAAATTAAACAAAATAAATTCTTAAAATTACTACTCTATGTATATCTATGAATACACACACACACATGTATTTGCATATAACCATATGAACATAAAGATAGAATAGAACTAGTGGGCTATTTTTACCACTAGGCAATTCACTATACACCTACATTCACTATAAACCTCATAGGAATTCTGACATAAAGGTTTAAAAATATACTTTCGCACATAAGCAAAAAGAGACATGACAACCACTTCACATAAAGCCTGTTCAAACATATCACACTTTCACTTTAATTCTATCAAACCCTTATAACTGTAGCCTCCATTAGGACTTTATCAAAAAGTTTTGGTTTTACAAAATCCTCAAGGAGATGGATTTGAGGTATTTGTCTTGTCTTATTTGGGGCCTTATGATTAAACCTCTTTCTCTGCTACAAAGAAAAAGATAGACCCCAAATTGTTAATATGTATTGCCTGGATGTAGGTGAGCGAACAAAGGAAAGAAGAGAGTTAAACAGCCTCCCCTTTCCCTAAAATTTTTTGTGTGGTAAAAAAAATATATGTTATCATTCTATTTATTCAATTTTATGTATTTTATATGTACCAATATTTATATTAAAGAATAGGCATAAGCTTGTTGACAGTCAGGAAGACAAATGAAATAAAACAAGAATAACAATACTATTACTGCACTTAGTAGGCAGCAACACAAATTTTAATAAAAATTAAAATTCATTATAATTTTTTAATAAAACCTTATTTTAAGAAATTTCTGTGCATATTGAATATTTGTATACCTAATCCTGAACTGTACCCCACATATTTAAAATAAAACATTTATAAAGAAAGAAATTTCTGGATTATGTAACATAATATTTTAAATATTCTCAGTGGTAAGTGACTCCAACCATAAAGAGTATTTTTTTTTTTTTAGGATAGTTGAAAAGTTTGTAAATGAGTAGTTAGCTAAACTACTATAATAAGTTTTAATAATTTCCTTCATATCCAAGTACTTTTCTTATCAGATATATTGCCAGCTATTGTATAATTTTGTCAATATTATATTGGAATATTCGATGTGCTTTTTAAGTAATTTATTTGATTTTGTTCTATCACATATAAACGTTTTTACAAGAAAAGCCAAAAGAAGTCTGAAAATATTTGGAGGTTAATGTCCCTTAAATTGCATACAAGGAAAAAATGCACCTATAATTTGGTGAGTAGGTTTAGTTGTTTCTCAAAATAAAGGGAGTATCACAATTTTACTCAAACACTTCTTGTTGATAAAAATGTATTTAAAAATTTACCTATTGACCAAGATTGGATTTGTTTAACCTTAAAATAGATCCAAAGGCAATTTTTCCATAACAAATTCGACACTAAGGAAAACGGTGAGTTATTATTTCCCAACTTCACTGAGAACAAAACAAGAGAATATTTATTTTTAAAAATCATTTTAATGTATATTTCCCAAAGGAACCCTGAAAACACAACACAAGTGGCAAGAACACTGACTGACGTGTCTCAGCTGAAAATTGGTCACATGCCATTTAGTTTCCAAAGTGGATGTTTGTGCTGAGTGAGCCTAACTATGTTTCTTTTCAACCCTAAACCCATCACTGATAGTCCCAATTTGCATAATTAGGTCGAGTGCCATATATATATGAAATCTCCAATAGTTTGGAATTAAAGGACCTAAGAAATTATCATTAATGACTTTAGCCCATCTTCTCATGATTCCATGTAAAAAATAAAGAGGTTTGAACAGTATAACTTAATTGTCCATATTTTGACAAAGAAAATTTCTACAATGTGAAATAACCTCTGAAACTTTTGAGTCATCATCATTAGCTTTTTCCACTTCTCTCTTCTATTATTCCAAGTTACTATTAAAAAGAAATCTTAATATGTATATCTCAGCAGCAAAACATGGAATTTATAATAGACATCCAAAACTATCTGTCCTGAAGAGAAACAGAAAATCTCATAGTTAACAGGATTTTCATTTCTTACCTGGATATTTTATTTTTAAACAGGCAAATTGAAAGACAATAAATAGTGAAAATTAGACAGATCCAGGTGTTTTCACTGGACTAAGTTCCTCTAAGTCTTTGGAAGATTGAGAAAGCAGTGGTTCTCCTGAAGGAAAGCTGGTGGTTTTCTGGAGAAAAGAAAAAAATTTATGTATGTTTCCCTCGACCATACTCTACATCAGGGCCAGAGTCATCTTTATAAATTGCCAGACTGATGAGGTCACCACTGCTCTCACATCTACTACAGCACCCTCACTTAAAATCCTTAAGTGAAGAACAATGGAAGGTGCTGGACGAAGTGGAGGTTACTTGAGCAGAGATTTTCCTTGGAAATATCAACTGCAGGGAGGTAACTGGTTTTGTGCTGTTTTTCAAATCTATTTGTGGAAATAAAAAGAGAATCATGGAATTCCCTCAGTGAAGTTTACCAGTGCATTCCCTGTAGGATAAAGGCAAAGTTGTCCTACTGGGCATTATAAGCCAATCAGTGAATCAACTCAGATGCACCCAAGTGTAACAATTAGACCCACCTTTTGTGTCATTAGTGTTCACTGTTGTGGAAGCTTGACAAACTGGCCTTGAACAGTTTTTAGGACATATTAATTTCCTTTCTCTTACTACTCTTGATGGTACCACATTCCATTCACCTAACAGTCTCTTCTGAAGTTTCAAAGACTCATCCAATCAACATGTCCAAATCCAGACTTAGGGTCCTTATCACCTTAGTGGCGCTCACAAATCTTCCCATTCTCAGTTAATGGCATCACCATCTATACCATTTTTAAAGAAAAAACCTTCCTCAAACTAATGTCAAGTCTTTGTCAGACCCATTATTTTATCTCTTTAATGTCTGTTGGAAACTATAGAATTTTCTCTAAATTCAGGTAAACTACGTCTCCTGTCTACTGAAATGACCTTTTAATAAGCTCCATGTGTTTTTCTAACAATTCCCCCCACTTTTCTCTACATTTGGACCAATCTCATCTTGATAAAACATCAAATTGCTGTGGTCCTCATCACTGCATCTCCACTTAAACACTTAAATAGCTTCCAAAGGTTCTTATAAGAAACATCAAAATCTTAAGCACACATATCCCTTCCATCATCCTAAAACATAGCTAACCTTATTATCATAACAGTCTCAGATTTTCTTAACTTAAACATTGTATTCATGGCGATATAAAACCATATTCATATGGCCTGGCCCCATGTATCATTAGGCATTGGACATATATACAAAAAGATGGTATCTATAGAAACAAATAATAGAGAAAAGATGGGAGACTTGTGGATAGGAAGGCCCTGGATCATGTGACTTCTCATCCAATCAACTGTGACCAAGGCGGTAACCTCCTGTAATAAAAACTACACCTGAGTGCACAAATCTGCCTTAGGTTCAGTGCAGGTATTAGATATAGAGGGCAGCTAAGTTTAATAGATGACTGTTTGGTACAAACTTATATATAGAATTTTTTTGCAAAAAAAATTAAGATAATTGTTATAGAGAGGCTAGAGATTGTCATCTAATAAGCATACACCAGGAAAGAAAGATAATATAAACAAATAAACGTTATTCATTTATGGAGAAAAGAATTTTTTTATTCATCACTAAAACACAATAACATAAGAAAACCAAAAGGCATGCTATGGATATTGGTGGAAGAAAAGAAAAAAAGAAGACACAGTAAAATTTTATTTCCTAATCCCTCTGAAATGAGACATCAGTATTAGGAGAATGATAAGAAACATTGAAAAATTTTAGGTGATTTGTTATGACTAAAAAAAAAAAAAGTTTGAATTTATGGAGTTTCTAATCATTTTCTTTTTGTTATTATATCAGAATAAAAATGAAAATTTGTACATAGAAATTTTTATCTCTGCTTATGAAAATTAATTGCTAAATGTTTACATACATATTTTAATTTCAGCAGAGACTACTTAAAATTATTTTAAAATAATTATCATTACCTTAAAATTCTGTGCGATGTATATAGTACTTTCATTTTAAAACTTGTGAACTTAATATTGTTTAATGACAATTTTGTGTACAAAAGTCTTGCAAAGCAACTTGATTAAGAATAGTCTAAGTTTAAAATTATTTGTTTTTGCGAAGGGTTTTTAAGAAACTTCCATAAGCCTCTTTCTCCACGGGTGCTTCAAACTGTTTCAAAAAAGGCTATTACTGCAGTGAGCGTTCTCATGCATTTACTCATTCTGTGATCATCTACCGAGGTGATGATGAAGTATTGAATGCAACCAAGGCATTGCTTCAGGCTTGACTGTACCTGAAAAACAAAATCACATCTGACATATTATCTGTGTGTTTAAAAGAGTTAATAATTGCTTTTAAACAGTTTTAATCATCAACAATATGGTTCAGTACTATAAAGTTTGCAACCTTTTCCATTTTTTAATAAAGTACTTATTGATTAACATCTAAGTACAAGACGACCTATTAGGTGTTGTGATTTATTTAAACAGAATTTGAAAAAAATAGTAAAGGCATTTTATTTATTTTATGAGAAATATTTCTATATCATGTTGTTTATCATGTCCATCTAAAATGTTATCGTATCTATCTGTTTTTGTTTTTGTGGTATAAAAAGAAATTTAGCAGGGAACTGCAACAACGTATGACAAAGAATACAGATTGCTCTGTTCTTCATAAGGACCAGATTCAGGACTCACACACCTGAAGAAAAGTGTTATACAGAACAAGAGAAAACTAAAAATAAAAGCACTGCCTATAGAAAAGACATTTTCTACCTTTTTCTTAAGTGTTTGCCATGTAAGAAGACATAGGTGTAAGAGATAATGTTGTTCAGAGGAGTGGAGTTTGAGTGAAGAATCAGTGCATTAATAGACACATCTGTTTGGAAATTGTATATGGCAATAACATTTTAAAATATAACTGATGTTTAACACAGAGTTATGAGAAATAGAAATCTCACATGACAATGGGAAACTGAAAGCCAAAAACAGGTAAAACACTCAAAGCTAAACTCTCAAGTCAGAAGAAAATCCAGTGTCACAAAATATCAATATACATATCATCAATAACAAGTGTAAGCTGAAACTAAATAAGCTGAGGTTTTAATATAAAAAGAAAATATGGCCGGGCATGGTGACTCAAGCCTGTAATCCCAGCACTTTGGGAGGCCAAGGTGAGAGGATAGCCTGAGCCCAGTGGTTCAAGACCAGTCTGGGCAACTTGGTGAGACTGCATCTCTACAATACATCAAAAAATTAGCGGGGCATGGTAGTGCGTGCCTGTATATCCAGCTACTTGGAAGACTGAGGTAGAAGGATCACCTGAAACCAGCAGGTTGAGGCTGGGGTGACTGAGAGCAACAGAGTAAGTCTCTGACTCAAAAAAAAAAAAAAAGTTACAAGACAAAAAGTAAAACACCTACAAAATAGAAAAATTATAAACTAATCTAAATTTTAAAGTGACAAAATAAAAAATAAAATAACATAAGATGTAAGAGAAAAATGACTTTCCAAATATAAGAAATTTCAGAACCATTATAAAAGTATTTGTCCATCTTCTGCAAAGCCAAAGAAACCATCAAGAGAACAGGGAGACAGCCCACGGACTGGGAAAAAATATTTGCCAAGTATATGTCTGACAAAGCCCTAACATCTTGGATCTATACAAGGAACTCAAATGTGCCAAAAATAAAAAACAAACAGCCCCATTACAAAGTGGACAAAAGACATGAATAGACCTCGAAAGAAGACATACAAGCAGCCAACAGATACATAAAAAAATGCTCAGCCTCACTAGTCATCAAAGAAATGCAAATTAAAACCACACTGAGATACCACCTAACTCCAGTCTGGATGCCCATCATCAATAACTCAAAAAACAATAGATGCTAAGAGTATGTGGGGAAAAGGGAGCACTTCTACACTGTTGGTGGGAGTGTAAACTAATACAACTCCATGGAAAACAGTTTGATGATTCCTAAAAGATCTAAAAATCAACTTTCCATACAACCCTGCAATCCCCCTACTAAGAATATACCCAGAGGAACTCAAATCACTCTGTGAAAAAGATACCTGCACACATGTGTTTATTGCAGCATTATTCACAATAGCAAAAGCATGGAACCAACCGTGCTGCCCATCAAAAGAGGACTGGATAAAAAAACAATGTGGTATATATACACCATGTAATATTACGCAGCCATAAATTAGGACAAAATTACGAACTTCATAGCAACTTGAATGGACTTGGAGTCTATAATACTGAGTGATCTGTGACAGAAACAAAGAGCTGAGTATCACATGTTCTGACTCACAGGCAGACCTTGAACAATTATTGTAATACTATAAGAAAAGTATTGGTAGTGAGAAACTGCCGGTCGGGATGGGGGGGTTGGCAGTAGTGGGAATCTTTCAGGGATGGAGGGGCACAGCTCGTCAACAAGGGTGCCTGCATAATGAACATTTGTATACCTACACTGAATTGTACCCCGCATCTCTAAAATAAAAAATTTAAAGTTAAAAAAATGTATATTTGTCTAACTCTAAGCGGATAAATTAAACCCAGATAAAACAATTTGATCAAACTATACCCTGCTAAAAACAAATATTAAAAAACCTATTTTGATAGAAAAATAGAGAAATCTTTCAAGTTCTTACCCCCAAAATAAATCACCAAGCCTAGATGATGATATGGAAATGCCACCAAAATGTTAACAATAAGATCATTTTAATGCTATTATTTAAGAGCATAAAGAAATGATGATGCTTTTCAAACAACTTAAAGAAAATAATACCAAATCTGACGATTTATAAATAAGTCATATTTGCGAATATTGCAACATAAATTTTAGAATATTACCAAACAGAAACCAAAATCACCTTCAAAAATTACACTTTCTGCTTACAGCAATGGCAGTTTATGTCGTTTCAGATCACCTCTCTTCCTGTAAAAATGGAGAAACTGGACAAAATATAATGAAATAATTGGTCTGTATACATCAATGGTCAGCAAAGCAGGGAGGAATTGTGGGGCCAAGATCCGGAAGAGAAGAGACTGAAGGGGTAAGCCTGCTTCCCTCCCCCCAGAGAATCACTGATATTAAAAGTGACAGGTAGGAAGTTAAGATAGTAAGCCCAGATCTTCACAGATAATGTAGATCTCCTAAAGATGAACATACATGTATTTTTTCATATTTAAATTTTATTCCTAGATATATTATCAACAAAATTATGTACACCTGTGCACCAAAAGACATTTACTAGACTGTCCATAAGAGCATTATTTGAAATCACCCAATATTGGACACAATTGAAAGTAGTTCATACCACACGATTTCCATAATTCTAAAGTCAAAAAAAATGCAAAGCCAATCTATGGTGGAAGAGGTAAAAAAAGCCCTAGGAACTAACTTAAAGTGATCTCTTTAGTTAAATATGGAATCACTCTAGCTTTAAAAGTACAATTATTGCAATTGATTGAACCACATCAAATATATTAAAATTCTTGAGTTTATAGTCATACTTCCTGCAAACGAACAAACAAAAATAAACCTTATTGGTCACCTTGGGAAGTCACTAGGCGTCCAGCTTATTTTTCTGAAAATAGATAAATAAAGGCCAAGAATCAGAAATGTATACTGTCTCTCCTTAATGGATCATATTTCAGAAGTTGAAATTTAATGAGAAAAAGTTAGTCTTTCTAGAAGTAATACATGCAGAATGGTAGACTTGGGTAATTTCCATTTTGTAACCTCTAATAAAAATAACAGATCTAGCCAATTATCATTAAAGTCATCTTTTGTAAAGAACTCAAAAATGAACGGCTCAAACTAAAATCACCTGAGCAGTCAGCAATTAATATCACTAAATGTGGTGCCTTCAGAAATGTGTTCTTGATCTCACACAGCAGGAAGTCCACAGGTCACAAACTAAAATAAAAATATCCTAAATTTAATCAAGTTTCTAGATCTAATTATATCCAGTATAAAGGGAATGTATTACCTTCATAACAAAGATGTTATAGCCAGATTCAGAATGTGAACAATTTTACAGGACAAATAAACCAATTTATTCAACAAATAATAAGAAGAATGTGAACAATTTTACAGGACAAATAAACCAATTTATTCAACAAATAAGAGAAGTAAAAGAGGAAACTGTTACAATCAAAATAAATATACCTATCTTGTTCAAACTCTGCTTCAAACAAAGAAACAAAATTTCTTAAACAGATTAGAAATATTGAACTGAAATTAACATTAATAATAGTAAACTATTAATTTTGCTGCATAGAATAATAATGTTGCAGTTAGTTTAAAACAAACCATTTGTTAACACTACATCCACTAAAAGATTAACTAAAATGTAGCTTTAACAATTCAGTTATAAAGTATTACTGCAGAAATTAGAAACAATATGCAGCGCCATACACTCAAACTAAGAATGAAAAAGGTGGAGACAAGTATTCATAGAAACATATTTATTTTGTTAAAATAATAACAAGAGTCTAAGAGATTATAACAGAAATTATAAGAGATTATAACAGAGATTATCAACAGTAAATCACAGAAACAACCCTAATCCAAAGTAAAAATAAATGTGGTGGTAAAATCAATTCTAATTTATAAAGTCCTTGTTAAGTTAGCCACCAACATAGAAAAATTAATCAGAATCTTCTGGATGTCAACAGTATTTCTCAGGAAGTTACATTCAGTTACATTATTTTAAAAAATCCATTTGTTAGTATGGATTTATAGGAATAAAACTATAAACCTATGCAAATAAATTGAATTTTTATTTATATTCATAAAATCAATAATCAATAAATGAATCAGACATAATACATCTACATTTTAGATTAATATTTTGGTGTATCTGTTGAAATCAAAGAAAATAAATCAAACATATTTACTTCTATGGCAACAACTTAAATTTAAATTTTATTTTCTATTCTTTTTTCCTAAGCACAGTACTTGAACAAACATATTGCTCAAGGAACATAATTCACACTTTGCAAAAGGGAATCTGTGTCAGTTCTGTTATACTAAAATGAGATGTTATTTATGTTTACACAGTTGTGTCATTGAATTGGAAGTAAATTGGCAGCTGAGATCAAGAGAACTCGGTCTCACCTTTATTTATTTTTTTGAGTTGGAGTCTCACTCTGTCGCTCAGAGTGGAGTGCAGTGGCCGCTCCCGGCCACCGCAGCCTCGACCTGCTGGGCTCCGGCGATCCTTCCGCCTCAGCCTTCCAAGGAGCTGGAACTACAGGCGCGTGTTACCACGCCCGGCTAATTTTTTTTTTTAATTTATTGTAGAGATGAGGTCTCGCCAAGTTGCCCAGGCGGGTCTCGAACCCGCGGGCTCAGGCAATATAGGTCCCTCTCTGTCTCCCTGGCTGCAGTGCAGCAGCACGATCATAACTCACTGCAGCCTTGAACTCCTGGGCTCAAGTCATCCTCTGGCCTCAGCCTCCCAAGTAACCGGGACGACAGGCATGAGCCACCACGCCTGGCTAATTTTTGTTTTTATTTTGGAGATGAAGTCTTGCTATATTCCCCAACCTGGTTCAAGTGATCCTACTGCCTCAGCCACCTGAGTTGCTGGGATTACAGGCACAAGTCACCACACCAGGCATAAACCTCCATTTGAGGGCTCTATGCTGGTATCTGTTTTATTATTGGGATTCTTCTCTCCTGTGCTCTCCCCACAGAAACTGGTCTTCAACATTTTGAACTGGTAGCTACTATGGCTTTCTAACTGACTTCAAGTTAGTTGACTTTGACCAGTGTACCTCCGAAGGAATGTTCTCATCGTGGAAAAGAAATCTACTGTGTTTGGTGGAGACAGTTCAGAAATAATGCCAGTGGTCATTCAGGGGCTTCCCTGACCTGTGTCTTAATTAATGAACAGTCTATTTTTACATAAACATATTGAACTCCTGGGCTCAAGCAATCCTCCGGCCTCAGCCTCCCAGGTAGCTGGGACTACAGGCATGAGCCACCATGCCTGGCTAATTTTGTTTTTATTTTTATTTTGGAGATGAAGTCTTGCGATATTTTCTGTGCACATATTTTAGTGAGGAGACGAGGATAGGTAAGAGAAAAACATTCATCATAATTATATAATCAAAACTGGGCACAGTGGCTCACACCTGTAATCCCAGGACTTCGGGAGGCCAAGGCAGGAGGATCGCTTGAGCCTAGGTGTTTGAGACCAGCCTGGGCAATATAGCCAGACCTCATCTCTACAAAAAAATAAAAAAAATTAGCCAGGTATGGTCATGCGTGCCTGTAGTCCCAGCTACTCTGGAGCCTGAGGTAGAAAGATTGCCTGAGCCAAGGAGGTTGAGCCTGCAGTGAGCCGTGATTGTGCCACTGCCCTCAGGTCTGAAAAACAGAGCAAGGCCCCAATTCAAAAACAAAAACAAAAATGCAATCAGAATGTGATTGGTGGTGATGAGAGGGACAAGCCAAGTGCTATGTAACAGGAAGGCACAGGAAAGGCTCTGTGGAGTCATCGGAGCCAACGTTACAAAAGCAGGCTGACATTTTTATGAGGAAGGCTCTGAACACAAAAGGAAGGGGCAAGCACTTAGCCTAACGAGCAGTGAGAAGCCAGTGGGTACTTTGTGAGGTTCAGAACGCCATGTCGGCTTCCCGGGCTGCTCTCCTTGACTGTAGAGTCTGCTTCAACTTCATAAAGAGGTAGATGCTCAGTAGAACTCATAGCCAATGATACATGGCCAGTGTCTGAAAGATGAAGGGTCACAGCCAAGATTTTCAAGAGCATCCCAAATGTCTTCCATCTCTAGATGTCTTTCTGTCCAGTGAATATACAAAGCAAAGTGCTGGGATATTTCCTCTTTAACATGCTTCTCTGATGACTCCTATTTCACAAGGTAATTGTTTATGTTAATATTTGTTTTCTTTATAGGATGTTGTAGTACTTTCAGAATCTTTCAAACCAACCTACTTTCCCCTAACCCTTCATTCTCCACTTAAGCATTTATGGGAAAAGAACCATGGTTGGTCTATGGAAAATTCAAGGATGAAGAAGAAGGCGAAATAAAGAGTCATGAATTGCACGTCAACTGCGTGCCAGGCATTGTGTTAAACATTACACATATATTCTCTCTTTTTAAATTTTTTTTTTGCAGAGACAGGGTCTCACTATGTTGCCCAGGCTGGTCTTGAACTTGTGGCCTCAAACAATCCTCCCACCTCCCAAAACTTTGTGATTACATATGTAAGCTGCTTTGCCTGACTAATACATTCTCCTATTCAGCATCCTGATAGGCCACCATGTTAGGGGTGTGGTAACCGAGTCTTGGAGATGTGAAATAAGTTGACCAGAGTCACACAGCTGGAAAGTGGGCAAGGCATGCCAGCCCTGACTTTAAAGTCCAGTCAGTCTTTCCCAACAGAACATGATACTTTTTCCCAAAGATGAAAAGTCTAACGAGGAGACGAGATAAGTACACAAGTAACAGTTGTAAAAGGCAAAATGTAAAAATTGCCAAGACAGATGCAAAAAAAACATAGCGTTAATGGCATTTATAAGAAGCAGTAAATGCTTTGAATACAAAGTTGGGGTTGGAGAATGTGCCGTTGGAATTTTCTCTCACAGGCTGAGCAGGGTTGAAACACTGCTTTCAAGAAAAAGAAGAACACTGCAGGACATAATGAATTATGACATTTCCAGAATACCAGTATGTCACTGGCTTGATCATACATTGGACCTTCGTGTGAAGACACATCTGCCTTAATAACCAAATCTGAAGACTATTTAGGTTAAATCAAATGAAATTTCCATTCATGCAGCCCAAAACCAGACAAATATTGGCTATTTATAGAGCTCAACTTAATATATTACTAAGTCGTATCTTTGTACATAAAACTTCTGAATTTTAGAAAAATATTCATATTTTTTTTTAATTTTCAAAACAAAAAATAAAGAAAGCAATACCTACACATGGCAAAAAATCAAGTAGTATCAAAAAGCTTAAGATAGAAACTGTACCCTTCCATACCCCTTCCTGTCCTCAGTTCCATTTTCCTGGGTAGCCAATTCAAACCACTTTGATTTTTTGATTTTCTTCTTTGATTTCTTTCCCTGGATTTCTTTCTTTGATTTGGGGGATTACCTTTATAACACTAATGAATATGCTTATACCTCCTGCTTCTGTTTTCCCACTTATAGATTTCTCACTCCATAAAAGGAGGATTGAGCTCACACTATCTCCCACCTCCTCCCGATAATTGGGAACTGCGTTATTTTTAGCTTTTCTATCAATCACCTATCCTATAATATCTCTACTCCAGCCATATCCTGATACGTCTCTTCTGTATATGACCAGCATTTGGTATCTCTACCTTCCCTCAACCCCAATCACTTCATATTTTTTAACATTACCTTTACTGTAATGTAGTCAAAATAGTTAATATTTACATTCTATTTCCTATAGGATATGATTAAGTGTCTTATGCTTCTAAAAACGGAAACACCATAAATAGAATTTCTATTACTATGACCAGCTTCTACGAGGCTTAGTGGGGTACCAGAACTTAATACCATATTCTACAAGGCTTACTGGGGTACCAGGACTACTATCTTTCCCATACCTAACGCCATGAAGTGAGCTTCTGAGCCGCTGGAAGGAGGGTGCTCCTAGCATTAAGTCCAAATGGTCTCTTTTTCCAAGCATCAAGATTGTGCTAGCATCTAATTCAAGTAGGTAGAATTTTCATGCATTTTGCTGTCACTTAGTGAGCTTCTTAGTTTGAGGTCTACGGTACTCTTTCAAGACTGGGAGCCGGGCTCGGTGGCTCAGCCTGTAATCCCGCGCCTTGGGAGGCTGAGGTGAGTGGATTGCCTGAGCCCGCGGGTTCGAGACCCGCCTGGACAACTTGGCGAGACCTCATCTCTACAATAAATCAAAAATTAGCTGGGCGTGGTAGCGCGCGCCTGTAGTTCCAGCTACTTGGAAGGCTGAGGCGGAAGGATCGCCGGAGCCCAGCGGGTCGAGGCTGCGGTGGCCGGGAGCGGCCACTGCACTCCAGTCTGGGCGACGGAGTGAGACTCCAACTC